>CATIWF010185938.1:0-13772 GCA_949630135.1 Balakata baccata
TTTGGAATGGCTTGATTCAGAATTTCTCTTGTTGACCTAGTAACTAAACCCTAAAGCCTTTCAACTTGTATGGATTCCAAAATGAAAGAAGTTGTTTTTCCTCTTTAACGGTGGCTGGGATCATAGAGCCTAAACTATTAACCCAGTTACTTACCTAAGCAAAATGATTATCTTTCATGTTCTTTTATATTCATAACCAGAATTACTTTTAAATTCTTGTGCATACTTGCCCTTATTCTTTCTTTAGATTCAATAATATCCAGTCATATATACTGAAACTGGGATTTTTCAGATGTGTTCTTACACCAGGTGATCCATACATGCCCTTGCCAAATGATGAAATCATAAAGAGAGTGTCAAAGCAGGTTGGTAGTCCTCAGCAACAACTCATTTTCAGTCTGCAAATTGAAAAGAACTTATTGACTATTGTTTTCCAATTCAGTTGTTTACTGATTTAACATCTTGCAGCTTATTCTGAATCATTATACTAGATAAGGTTTCCCATAGATTGATTTAGTTTTATATAAGATGTCTCGCATTAAAAATGGTACATGCCTCCTGAGCATAAACTTGGCATTTAATGGCGTAACTTATGTACTGCAGATCTGCCATTTTCATGTCTAACATGGTGAAAACAATTTAGCATCCACTTGATTTTGCTAGAAATTGTATCTCTGCATATAGTTCTGGTTTTTAGTAGCTGAAGTTGCCTTGATGGAAGTCCTTCCATCTTATGGCTAACCAGCAATTTTCTTATTAGTCCTAATTCCAGAACCAGGTTTCTAGCCGAGGGATGTATCGAATATTTTGACTACTCTGATAATGCAATATTTCAATGATCGTTTTTCTTTTCTGGTTAATGAATCAGGTTTTGGCTTTATTTCCATCATCCCAAGGATTAGAAGTGATATGGTCATCTGTTGTAAAAATTGGGCAATCTTTATATCGCGAGGGCCCTTGCAAAGATCCCTTCAGGCCTGATCAAAAGACCCCTGTGCAAAATTTCTTTCTTGCTGGCTCTTATACAAAACAGGTAACTATACATTTCCCAATTATGGTAGGCATTTTCCATCAGCAATCACTTTCCACCCCAATTGTAGAAATGGGATCATTGGCATAATCATTAGGTGGATAAATGAGAAGATATGACCTTTCTTTTGTTTTATTATTATTTTTTCTAACAGGATTATATAGACAGCATGGAAGGAGCAACATTATCGGGCAGACATGCTTCAGCGTATATATGTGTTGCTGGTGAAGAGTTAGTAGCATTGAGAAAGAAGCTTGCAACCATTGAATCTGCAGAAAGTGCAGAGTCTGCGGCAATCACTGATGAGCTGAGTCTTGTATGATGCCAAAATGCATTTTTTTTTATTTATGTAATTCAATTGAAATTATAATGCCAATATATGTATATACAAAGTTAATAGTTTTTATAAACTATGAATTCTCTTTTCTCTCTTGGTGAATGAACATCGTGATGCGAAGAAGGGACCAGCATTAATCACAGAGCAACTAAATTAAGTTGAACAATCAGTCAGTCATACATGAAAGAGTATTGAAGCATCCAAAGTCTGTTCCGTTTATTTATTCATATCAGACCAAAGACGAAGACCATCTCCAAAAGGAGAAAAGACCTGAACTTGCATATTTTTACAAGATAAAACAACAAACACATACCAGGCATTATACAAAGCAACAGCAATCCATCCTCTACTTTATCCACTCAAATCTATCCTCTGCTTCTTTGTCAATGGCAATTTTCGAAACCCATCCTCTACTTTATCCACTCAAATCCATCCTCTGCTTCTTTTTCAATGGCAATCTTAGCAGCCTCAAGCTCCTCATCAAAGAAAATGTCCCACTGCCCCTCCCACTTGATGAAAAACTCAGTATCTTCAAAATACTTCACCCTGTGCACATCACCCGACGGAGTAAACAAATAATCTCCAACATTCAAATCATACTTGGCCTTCTTGCTCAAATTCCACACCCTCTTGCTCCCCTTGGTCACCACCAAGTCATGCCCAAATGTATGGTGATGCGCTGGCTCTACGCTCCCTGCCTTAAAGCTAACAATGGCTGATGTTGGACTTTCTCTCACTATCTTCATCGAGCCTCCTGGAATTATATCAATCGGATCCAACTTCCTGTTCTTCACTAAGCAACATAGAGCACATGGAGTCAGGGTTTCTTCCTTATTCTCTTTAGATCTATCTTCTTGCCCAATTTTTGGCATTTCCGCTAGGGAATTGTCGAGGAAAGAAGACAATTCGTCACTCCAAGGAGCGAAATTAGAAGCGGGACATGGCGCTTTAAAAGGAGTATTGAGCCAAGTATCGAGGATTTCTATGGCGGATTCGGGAGTCGTGGACGTGCCAGAGACGGCGAGAACATTGCAGTTGTTAATGGAGCGGGTATTAATAGCGTCGCCGGTGGAAAGACAAGTGGAGGCAAACACACCGGGGAACTTGTTAGCGAAGATCGAAACGCCAACTCCAGTCCCACAAGCGACGAGGCCGCGGATTTCAGGGGAAGGAGAGGATGGAGAAGCGCTGTTGGCAGCGGAGACACGGAGGCCGACCTCTGCAGCGATGGAGTAGTAGGAGGAAGTGCCGAGATCTTCAACGTCTATATTGAGAGAGCGAAGGTGGGAGACGAGAGCGTCTTTAAGAGGGCAGCCGAAGGAGTCCGCTCCGGCTATGACTTTAAGAGGCAGAGGAGAAGAAGCGGCGGCGGATTCTGCCATTGTGTTGGCGATGGCTACAGAGATCGGGATGGGGAAGTGGCGAGTTATAAGCGAGGATATTAGTATGCAGTGAAGAGCCACAAACAAACAAGACTGAACAAAATGTCAAATCACATCAGTGATCCAAAGCAAGACGGATTTGAGGCTACATTCATTAATCCAATTTTTTTTATATGCCAATTCCATGATTATTATCTTATTGAAGATACAAAATAGCCTAAACTATATCATATATAACCATCTATATCTTCAATTTTAATTGGGTATAATTAAAATTTTAAATTTACAATTAAATTTTTTAATTATTATTTTATTCGCACTATTAATTTAAAATTATTAAACCAACTCGATCTATTAAAAAAATAATTTACTTCATATAATATATTATAAATATTAATTTGCATCAATTTTAAATTCTAAAAGCATAATTGCAAAGCAAAATTAAAATTGAAAAAATAATTTACTCTTTAAAATATAGAATAAGAGCTTATTAAAAAGCTGATTTTATCTATAAATATAAGAGTTAATTTATAACTTTAGTTTTTTTTTTATATAAAACTTATTCTTTTAAAATATATAAATAATAAATTATTTAATCACTCTGACCGAAACATGATCCCTTATACACTTAACACGTACATGCTCGTTGCTAGCCTAGCCTAGCCTAGCCAACTTGACGATTTGCCTCCTCTATCAAAGGGTCATTTCACTACTCAAACACGCATACTGTTGCCAACCACACTGCTGGTTGCGGTTTCCGCCCACCATGTTGATCCCCGTCCTGTACCAGAACTGCCATATGGGGCCCCTTGATGATAATTAGCTGCACCAACTCCATATGCATTGCTCCCTCCACCACGAGGAGCACCGGGCATGCCGCCACTTGAACCGTAAGATGGTGCCCGTCCCTGAGGAGGATATGGGCCACTCCCATAACCTCCGCGATTTAGATGGTTGTAACCACCACTCTTTCCACCTGGGGGATATCTACCTGGCCCACCAGCAGGCCCACGAGGCTTCCCATAATGGTGGCCAGGCCCTGCAGCAACTGGGGCCTGAGCATTATGATGCAGGGGCGGATTATGCCCTGACCTCATTTGTGGATGTGCCTGCCCTGGCTGCTGAATGGGTGGTAGGCGGCCATGAGGCTGTGGGTGTTGCAGTTTCTGACGTATTGCATTTTCTTCATGCTGCCTTTGTTGCTGGCGCTTTTTCTTTGTCTGAAATTCATGTGATGCTTCATATTTGGGTAAACTGAAACAAGGAACAAATAATTATCAAGCAAATAAACCAAATCCAGTGTGGTTATTTAATGAACCGATGTCAAGGCAGCAAAGGAAAGAGTGAAGCAGACCTCTTACGATCGCAAGGCAATGATCAGTCCAGAAATACTCAGCGTCCAGTGCATCCTTGGCAGATATTCTCTGTTTATAATGGGAACCCAAAAAAAAGTCCAAGCAACAGATGTCGATTATGGTATTTAATCATGTAGAAGACCACCAATTAAAAATCCAGAGAACAAACATTCCAGAGGCACCTTTTCATCTCTCTAGACGTATTTCTCCTCCCTATATTTTGTTGAAAGAGCGATCGTATATCAGATTGCAAATGGAAATTAACCATAACCCAAATCAGGGGCCCTAGGTTCCAACCATCCTCCTATTCGTATATACATTTTCTATTTGGACTGATCACAAGCAGTTTAGTGGTCATCCACATCATTTGACAAGACATATTCTACATACAGCTTGTCAGTTGTCAGACATGTTAGTATAGTCAGTGTTTCAAAAGACTTGTAATGAACAGAGCTCTTCTAGGAGATTATGATTCTGCATTAGAATATTCAATTATTCACATCAAGTATATGAATATAAAGTGTTGACGCGGACATGCTATAATATAAATACACCTTGACCTGATACTTTTATAAGTAACATCAATTTAGTTCAAAAATATCCAAACTTCTAATTTATATAAAATGAAGTGAAGAAACAAATATGAAATTTATCCAAGTCATGATATGAGAGAAAATGAACATATTATATCCGAGAAAGGAATACCTGAGAAGGATCGAGGGTCAGCATTTTCTCCAACAACTCCAAAGCATGGCCGTCAAAACTGGAATACGCACATGCCCAAGAAGAAGAGAAAATAAAAGGGTGGGATAGGCGGGCGGGCGGGAAAGAAAGAGGACAGTGAGGCAAAAACCACAGAAGTCAGCAAACTTCACATAGAAGTCAAACTTGAAGCATATTAAAATTAAACCATCAGATACGCAATAAGATCATGTTTGGTTCATGGAATAGACAAGGAATATAATAATTATTTCATACTTTGGTTCAAATTTAATCAAAGAATAACTATTCTATGAAATTGTTATTTTTCAATTTTGAGGAATACTCGTTCCATGGTAAAGTAAAGAAGGGTGTTCCACAACTCAGAATATCACCTCCTACAGCCATCCACCTCTTACCACCACTACCACCTCCACTACCATCCATCCACCCCGGGGCAAATTTATGTGGGGGGCAAAAGGTGCACTTGTCCCCATTCTCCAATTAAATTTTAAAAGTGAGTATATGTTATATATATTTCTTGCCACCATATTAAAATTTATCTTTGCCCCCATCATAAATTGTTTTTTGGTACAAATAAATTTTTTATTGAATTTATCAGAAATATATAATTTATTATTAAAAATTATTATATAAACCAAAATTTGCCCTCATTGAGATTATCTTTTGGATTCGCCACTGCATCCACCACCATCCACCCACCACCACCACTCATCCACCACCACCACCACCACCAACCATCCATAACCATCATCACCACCACCACTACTTATTTATCACTACTCACTCATATAATACCACAATACTAATATATATCATATGAAATTATAATTTTATTTAAGAATAGTTAATATAAATTTATAAATCAAAGCATGAAATAATGATTATTTAGGAATAGTTATTCTAGGAATACCTATTATATTCTTTAAGAATTACTATTCTATTCCACAATATTTCATTCCATGAACCAAACATAGCCTAAGTTATATAACTTACTGTCCGAAAACCTCCCTTAGGCATCTCTTCGTAGGCCTTGTTGGTTTAAAATTGTTATACCCAGGGATCTCGGAAACTCCAGGCCAGTAAACCTCATCTGGGGCTCCACACAACTCAAAAATTTTATTTAATTGTTCTGGCTGGAAGAATCATAGAAAGAGTATTATGGAGGTATAATGTGAGCAAATAATTGATGTAACAGTGAACAGAAACTGCATTTTCACATACAGCATTTTCCTCTCTCACATTCACAGGAAATATAACTTCATTAAAAAAAGACATAAAGACTGGCTTAATCCTCATTTGTGATCCCTACAAAAAGCATTTTCCATATGGTTGGTACTCATACCAATTGTCCGTAAAAAATAATCGGTGATAAACTGTATTCGCATTCTTTTCCAACAATGCAAAGAAATCATTTTCTTTAGATTTTTTTTCTTCCTGAAAATATTAATTAAACATTTTAAGAAAGGGAAAAAGGCAAATGTTTTATGGTTACAAGCACTACAGATAAGTAAAACAAATATTTGTTTTTGCTAGTTTAAGTTTTAAATAAGGTTTATGTATACGTTCATTGCCTAAATAAATGGGCCCTAATAGTTATCAATGTTACAGGTTAGGCGAAAAATGATAAAATTGAAAGAATATGCAAAATTAATCTTTTTATCATTAAGCCTAAAAAAATCAACAACAGATGATAGAATTACCTCATCTTTTCCAGGAAAGATAGGTTTTCCATGCAGAAGTTCAGCAAAAATACAGCCAACAGACCACAGATCAACAGCTGGACCATACTTGGTTGTCCCAAGCAGTAACTCTGGAGGTCTGCTCAAAATAAAATAACGAGTGGTGCCTTTTCTTTTTCTAACATTTCCCATGTTTCATGAACCTAGTACTTAAGCGGAAAAAATTTTGTGCTTCCTTAGTGAACAAAGACGAAACTCCATATAGGCTCTAAAGGCTTACCTGTACCATAAAGTAATAACACGATTGGTAAGATCTGCGTCGTGCTCATTTGAGAATGATCTGGCAAGCCCAAAATCTGCAAGCTTTAAATTACCCTCATTGTCAATGAGAAGATTAGAACCTGCCAGACAAACACACTTCAGCAACCCAATGTCATAAAACTAAAAAAAAAAAAAGAAAAAAAATTCAATATTAAATTACTTGCTTGCTTAATAACCTTTGATATCACGGTGAAGCACTTGGTTAACATGACAATAGTGAAGACCAGTCAAAAGCTGCCTCATATAGCACTTCAAGAAAAAGGAGCAAAAGTCAAAGATAAAAATGACACCAATAAAAGTCTAGATTCAGTTCAAACCATCAATCTGTTCATCAGTTCATGATACCTTAATTTGAGGAACTGAAAATCTCATTCCAGGACAATCAGCAAGACCAGTCAAATCGTGGTCCATGTATTCAAAGACCATATATATTCCACCTTTGCACTTGTTACCATCTGCAATCCAATATCATAGTTGTCAGAAATCAACTGCTCTAAAGCAAGATAACCATTTACAAAAATATATTTAGATACAAAATCAGTATGCAGTAGTATGTGCAAGTAAATGCACACGCAAAATAGAGTATTTGCTGTCCTCCCCTGCTCATCTTTTTCAGGACCTGAAAGAAAAAATCTAAGAAATTTAGATATCTGAAGGAAACGACACCTACATCAATGGTGTGAATAAAGAACACATCAAAGTGCAGAGAAATGCACAATGAAATAGCAAAGTTTACAGCATTACCAGGGGATGTCACAATCTCTTTCAGCTTGATTAAGTTTTCATGATGTAACTTCTTTAGAATTTTGATTTCACGTATTGCTGTTATGGGAAACTGCACAAACCAGAAGAGTTATCTTAATTATAAAATGCATAACATTTTTTTGTATATTTAAATAAACAAACTGGCAACCATTTTAACTCTATGAAGCTTTGACACAATGAATGGAGGAAAAAAAAAAACCAACAATGTGAAGACAGAAGCTTAATGGACAAAATCGACGTAATCGCCGATCCAGCGATTTCTATGAAAAATTATAATCAGATATAGGATGGAAAATACCCCCTGTCTTTCGTTATCCATTTTTATTTTCTTCAATGCAACTATTTCACCTGTCTTTATTTCTTTAGCCATGTAAACTTGTCTGCAAGAAGAAAAAGAGAGAGTGCACAAGCATTAATCAAACACAAAATCGAAGTACAATTATAAAACGGAAAAAGAATAGGGCAAATGTAAAACTGACCCGTAAGTGCCCTCGCCAATCTGCTCCAAATTCTCGAAACAATCGACGCTTCTGGATCCCCAAGAGGATGACTCGTTTAGGTTGAGTTGCCCAGGGGACGCTATAGCCATTCTTTATTCCTCCGCCACACACCACTCCTTCCTCTTCCCAATTTCTTAGTCGCGCTGTACACAAATATTCTGTACAGTCTCGATGACAAAATGACAGATAAGAACGAAGGAGAGGCAGAGCAAAGTCACCGTCTTGGCCGGCGGCAGTAGTAAAACAACCAATTTAAACTGGATTTTACGTCGGTGTGAGTTTTCCCTATAGAAAGAGGAATAGCGTGCTTCATCATCTTAATTGCATAAACTATGAAAAAAAAGCCCCTCATTTTTTAGTTTATTTTCAATTTGAGTTCTTCACAATTTATTTCTTTCAATAAAATCTCTTTCATTTTATTTTCATCCACATTAACCCCTTCTGTTAATTATTAATTTATTTTTAAATTATGAAAATTAATATTGGCAAATTGTTTAAGACATTTTTCACAACTGTTTTTTAAGCTTTCTTATTAGAAACATTTAATACGCTTGAAAGATATCAAAATAAAAAAAATACAAAAATTATATATTACAAATAAAAAGTACACAAACTCAATTGGAAAAACGAATAATTGCGTGGACTAAAAATGCATTTTGCCAAAATAGTATTATAACAGGCAAAATCGCAAATGCCGCGGCCGATTAGCCGTTAAGGTTTGGTTCGCAATGGCGGGTATTTGTTTATCCAATCCAACCTTGAGTTTCAGGGTACCAAAACTGAAGACAATCTTGAACAGTTTTCTCTTTTATTTCAAAGATTCAATTTTTCAAATTCAATCTCTTTCTTAAATTCATTTGTTTACCTCCAAATTTACAGAGAATCCATGGAATTCGATGCTGCTCAGGTGCACCCAATAATGAAAACTGGAACAGAAATGAAACTAAAGCTCAAACCCCTCAAATTTTGAAATTAGCCGTAAGTGGAGTCACTGAGCTTTTAAGGGTCTTCTCCTTCTCCATCAAAGACAGGTTTCTTCCTCTCAATGGCTCTATTTAGATGTGTCGTTTTGCTTTCGTAATTTATGCTGCTTTTTCTTCATTTTCTAGATTGGATAGTGTAAGCTATGAAGATAAAGAAGAGGTATCTGTTTCGAGTATTGATGATGTTATGATGATACTCGAGGCTGATTATGAGAATGCTTATTTTGTCACAGGTAAACTAGAATTTCACTCTATAGCTTCTTCAGGTTATTTTCGCTTATGTGAATTGATGCTTCTCATTTTGTTTAAAGACAGGGATTTTCACTTCTTCAATTTACACTGAAGATTGTATCTTTGAAGATCCTACTATTAGATTTCGAGGTAAAGACAACCATAGAAATCAGGATATATCATGTTCTTTCTTGTTTAGGGACACATTGTGTTTGATAAAATGCTTCTAGTTGACTTATTTGTCACTGATTTTTTTGGAAGTTGTGAAGTGCTTGTTTAGCCGGTATTAGTTTATCTTCCCCTCCTTTTGGCTATGTATGTGGGTCCGAGTCTGCTTTATTTAGCTTGCTGAAATATTCTGCATAAACCACAACTTGTTTAATTTCCAAGAGAACAAAATGATCAATTTGATGCTCTGTCTGCTCTATTAAAAATATCTTTGATTTTCTTTTGAAGATGTTAGGACTATGGTAAAGAGCAGTTTTGTAAGAAATTTAAAGAAGGTTTTGCCGCTCTTCCCCTGCTAATCGCTATAATTTCTTAGATTATGAGATGTAAATTGCATGCAAATCTTTGACAAACATCTCATTATGTTCAAGTATGTTAGGATCAGCGTTTGGCCTCTCCATTGGGATCTCACAAATTACTGAAAATTAAGCTTGTAACTTGTCTCCCATGTTAATGTATTACAAAAAACTTAAATTTGATTAACCTTATTTTGGATATATTCAATTTGCCTTGTGACGCACATGAAATCAGGGTGTGTTGAACAGAAAAAAATTCATAGCTAGCTCATTTGTTGTTCCTCCATTTTGCTGTCATTTTGTTACCTCTTTATTCTTTACCCTTAATTTCAACTTTGGTTCACGGTTTTCTACTCAACTAATAATGCTTCCTGCATTGATAGCCTTCTTCTCTCCTCTCTCGTGACATTTGTATGCCAAGCGCCATACCAGTTCTTTATATGCATGAGAGTAAATCAACTGTTATTTATTTATTTTGCTTTTTTTGTCTTTGGAACATCAGGTACTGAATTGTATTCGCGAAATCTGAAACTATTGGTTCCTTTCTTTGATTCCCCAACAATTGGCTTACGAAATATGGAGAAGGTAAGCTTTTAAGTAAAGGTGCTTTTGGGCTCAGTTTTGTGAACTATTACGTGTTGAACCATCTTCAACGTATCATTTACATGTTTGCTTATCTGGAACAAGTACGTAATTTGTTTTTCTCATTGGTGTGAATTATTCTTGTGCTGAAGATTCTTGAAATGCAGGTTGTCGTTTCTGAAACAAATTTCTTGCTGGCTACATGGAAACTAAGGTTCCTAATTTAGTTAATTATCTCGTTTCTTTATATCAAGGAAGGATAACTTAGCTGAAGTCGTTTTGTCCCTTGTCCCATGAAATACGGAAGAGTTTTTTGCCTTATCAGAAAGAATGAAAAAAATGCAAAAGAGAAAAGAAGAGCATCAAAGAGTAATGTTTACTGCTGCTTCAAATGTTTTCATTTGCATGAAGAAATTATGCCTATTTAGACACCGTGTGGGATTGTGAGTACTGAGTAATATCAAGGACACAAACATTTATTTTTTTCAATGTCCATTTAATTGCTTCGTATTTTTCCATTAAAGCTTTCATCTTTTGCACTATCAAGCAGCAGGTGCAGCTACTGGCATATTATTGTTCTTTTATCTGATTTGCAGAACCTATCTGAAATTTCCATGGAGACCTTTCATTTCAATTGACGGAAGCACAACTTATGAACTAAATGATGAGCTCAAAGTGAGATTAAAGACAAAAGAAAAAAAGCATTCTTGTTTCTTTTTTATTCTTCTTCCCATCTCCAATTTTTTTGCACTTTGAGAATCTTTGAAGAACTTGATCTTGTGTTCAGAGCAACTGTTTAATTTGGCAGGTTGTTAGGCATGCAGAGAGCTGGAATGCTTCGGCACTAGAAGCAATTGGCCAGATATTTACCCCTAGCTTTGGAGGACCTGGTGATTGAATTTAAGCAACTTCTAAAAGTCTGAAGCTGCTATAAGGATTATGCACAACTACCATTTGATTATTATGATTGCAAAGTTAAACACCAATTCTTGTAATGTAATTCCTATACTCCATTGGCACATTAGTCCCCCTAGGGGCTGGTGAAAGTAAGCTTTATAGTTGGTGGATGTGCGAAGGCCTAATATTAAACAATTACTGTCTGTTTGTTGATAAAGGTACAAAGTGGCTTAAGCCTTTGGTGTTTGTTTTATGCAATGAAATTATATAATATCTATTTGTGTGTTTGTCTGGGGGGATGTGCTGACCCATGCTATATGTCACGGACTTGGTCCTTTCCTACCAACGACTGCACAGTACTAGCAAATTTTTTTCCCAATCGAATGCTAGTCAACCTCTCATCGAATACTAGACCTTCACCTCCTCAATGGATGGCTAAAATCAATTTGATCCTACGATATATATTGTGTATCTAGAATTCTTTACATTATTTTATACTTTACAAGAAAATATCTACACATATTTACAATACTCTAGAATAATCTACATATATGTAGAATTGGGTGAAAAAACCTAGGGAGTTGCGATTGAACCTCTACACTACTAAACATATAGCAATGTGTTATTTCTCAAAGGCAATTTAGTCACAGAAACAACAACGGCTGATTTTTTTTTTCCTCCTATAATTTATACTTTTACACTGCATTGCTATGACTATTAAAGACAGAAGCAGACTATTGTAATGATGGTAGGAGCAAGGCAACAAGATCAGGTAGCATAGTGAGTATAATGATGGTTGCTTTGTAGGCCCAATGAATTGGCATTTTGAATTTGGATTCTTTTTTTTTTTCCTTGATATGATTGTTCCTCCTAAAGAGAATTTGAAAATAGCTAACAGAATGGAGGACTTTCTGCTAGCAAATTATGATTGTTTGTGTCTACTCCGTGATTTTGAATCTGTGTTGCTGAAATTGCACAAGAAAATTGGCATTGATTGCATAAATTATCATGCAAGCTTCACCATGGTATGTTACTACGGTTGATTTACAGGAGCATCTACAGTATGCAGTATTAATTCTCATTTTTTGAGTGGGCATTCTTCCCAGATGATATTTTTCGAAACTTTTCTATTCAATTCATATTTATTTTTAATTTTTATTCTTTTCTTATAATTTTTAAATTTTTTATATACAAAATATAAGTAGTATCTTGAAGAATGGAAAAAAACAAAAAAATCATGCGATGTTCCTTCTCTCTTAACTACAAATTTGAAAATTATATTTTTAAAAAAGAAGATAAAATTCGAACGTTTTATCAAAAAAAAAAAAAATTATTAATCACTAATCACATTTTTTTCCCCAAGTTCGCATTGAAACTTTTGTTTTTCGTTCATTGCCTCCTCCAAGCATACAACAGTAAAGAAAATCCTCCATTACTTCCACATGACTTTGTAGAGGAAGAACACGAACTTCTTCCACAGTCACTACTCTCCTCTGCCCATTGTAACACACTAGAGCACGAAGGCGACGGCGACAATGACATTGCTGCCGGCGGCAATGCGTGCCCTACCGATGACGACAAACTCTTCCTTATCAACCTCTTCTCTGGGCCTACCATCTCTGGCCATACACTACCATCACCAACTTGAAAAATAAACACAGCGTGACCATCATTAGCATTACTATTGGCAACCCAATTGAACACATCCCAAAAGAATTCAACTTCCAATCCACCAACAAAAATCCTCTTATTTCCCCTAAATTTCCATGCCAGTCTATTTACAACAAGGCTTGTTTCACCATCAACTTTTACTATGAGCACACCCCCATTGCATTCTATTATGATCTCATGTTTTGACCCTAAGAACTCAGCTCGAGATATGTAGCTTTTACATCCAAACACATGCTCTCTCCTAGACAATATTGCTGCTGCTGGCTCAGTTACTTGCCGAGTCATGATCGGCCCACCCCGAGTCAAATCTGCAGGAAGATGATCACCAAGAAAGAACTCAAGTCTGGCATTGCAGACAATGGCAATGTAGAAACAGGATTGAGGCTCGGCTGAGTTATGATTGAACTGCGCACGAGTGAAGTCCCAGTAAAGCCTGATTCTTTGGTAATGGTGGTGGGTCAAGCAGATGGATTTGGAACCAGGCCGCCTGTTTCTGAAGAAAGAGAAGGTTGACGATGGGTAAAGAGAGATGGTGATGGAGAAAGATCCTGAAGCATATAGAGTTAAGGAATGAGAGAGGAGGGTTTTTGACCAAGTAAGAGTGAGATAAGTTGGGGATCTGCAGAGTTGAGTTTGGTATATGGATGTAATGAGACTCTGAGGCAGCTGATGAAGAGACGAAGCAGTTGAAGCTGTGTTTGGATGGCTGAAACATGCTGGGATCATCATGTTCAAACCTTGTAATCCTTGAACGACTAAACCATTCAGCTAGCTAGCTGGTGAAATTCTATA
>CATIWF010185942.1:0-22311 GCA_949630135.1 Balakata baccata
TAATATAATATTTTAGGAGTTTTTTTTGGCATTTTTAGATAATTTCAGATTGCTAGCACTTTAGCTATTAGGAAAGTGTATTGTTTGCCAATCAAATAATGACTTCATCTGATATTCTTCTTTGTAAAAATTGAGAAAATTATAAATTCGAGCGTTCTTACTATCATTTATCAATTAGTATGGAAATTTCAAATTTTTTACTAATATTGACCCATACCATACCATTTTACCTGAATGAACATGTTTATTAATGCAATGCTTGGACATAATTAAGATCAAATATAAAACGACAATGCCTTTTATACTATGAATGACTACATAATACAAATTAATATTACTATATAAAAATGTTAGTTTAGATATTATTAATTAATATTATTAAATATTTATCAACCCATTTTGATATATATATAATAGATCTGAATTTGATCCACTTCATAGTCAGTCCAACATGTTAATCTACACGAAAGAGACACTTTGATCAAATGATAATTTAATTTTAATATATATTTATGATTCTGTATATTTGCGTTGCGTTGCGTTGTGTAGTAGGTGTATTTCCAGGAAAATTCAATTACTGCCAAAAGTAGAATATAATAGACATTATCATTTCTTGCTCCAAAAAAAAAAAAAAAATAATAATAATAATAGAATGGGATAGTGGTCACTTGACAAAAGAGAAAGAAAAATAAGTTATTGACTGATTTTACATATTAAATAGGATTGATTTGCACGGTCTTTTATAGGAATTTGGCATCTATTCCTCAAAAATAAATAACCCAATTTGACTTGAAAATTCAGTTGAATGTTGACAACGTAAAACATAAGTACCTCTAATTATCTTGTGTCTGTAGAAGTCGGTTCTCGGTTCTTCCCAAAATTAATTATTTATAAAATATTGGTTTAGGAATTTTCTAACCTAACAGCCTTTTTCAAACTAGTTAGATATATATATATAGAAATATATATATAATTTTACTAAAAATGATAGAAGATGAAACAATGAAAAAATTCATAACACAAATGTTAATAACATAATAAATCAGTTTAATGCCCTACAATTTTGATAATGCTATGGTGATTATTAACTAGAATATATATAATTTCAGTTCAGCAATATACTAACAGCTATAATCAGATTCGTTATTTCTGAAGAATTGAATATGCTTCATTCTTCTGAAACCTTAACATAAAAATAAATTACCACAACAAAACAACGAAATTATGAAAAAATCAAAAAAAAAATATAAATCTATATAGAATAATTACTTATTTTAGAAATAAATTGATAAAAAATATGTAAATGTATGATTTCAGGCATGGAATGATAAAAAATCACCCTTCATTGTTTAATAAAGATTGGTTACTAAAAAAATAAACAAACCAAAAATTGAGAGAAAAGGAAGCTAGTTTGACAATCTTTGAAGAATATTTAAAATTCTCTTTCTAGTGACACATAATAAATTACTTAATGAGATCACATATTTAAATAGGTTTAATGATAATTTATTATGTATATATAATTATAATTAAATTAGTATGTCAGTCAATATATTTATTCAAAAAATTCAATATATTGTAAGATACAAAAAGAAATTATTTGTCTTGTGATGGCACTAAGAATTCTAATTTCTTTTCAATAGATTCAAATTCGAGTCTCAGTAATGATAGAAAAAAAAATTCATTTAGTAGCATAAAAGAAAGTGTTTGGTGGCCGTAATTATCTCAATTTTCTTTCCATATCATGAGAAAGTGAAATGCACAATTTCCACATGTGCACTTGCTTTGTCAATATCGCTACCTCATTCTAAATTTCTAGTATTTTACATTGTTGTTTTCTTATCCCGTTTTAGAAAATTTTCATATTATTTGTGGACTACATCGAAGATTTAAGTGGGAAATTAATTAAATAATATTAGTAATTATATTTTAAGAAGAAAAATAAAAGCATAAACATTGATTATATATATTTAGACATGATATTTGGAGGAAAAATTGCGAATTTCCCACCTAAGTATAATGAAGGAAGCATGTCCAATATCAACATTTAATTTGGCTTTTCATCATGAACACAGATTTATTATAATAATTTTAATATTTTGTTGAAATATATAATTAATTCATTACTCCATGATCTAGCTACTTTATAATAAGTTATTGCAATAATTTTAATAAAAGTTAAAATTTAAAATTGTTATTATAATTTGTTGCTAAGGACACTTTTCAACACTTCTTTGGAAAGACAAAAATTTTTAAAAATAATTTTTATTTATTTTATTTTATCAACCAATTAGAAAGTAAATATTAGAAAGTGTCTAAATCGGAGATAGTATCCTTATAGCATTTCTCTATTAAAATAGATCAAAATATTATATTTGATAAATTAATTAATTAGTACCACAAAAAAGGAAATACAAGAAAGCTAAGCATGTAAAAAATTAATTTGAGTAATTAATTAATTAGAAAGAAATAACAATAGATATTTGACCTCTAAATTAACATTTTGTTAATGTCATCATCTAAAATTCTAAATTTCAGCTGGCGGCGATGGCGGCAGCAGGGAGATTGGCAAAGCATGAATAACAACAAAATCGTCAATTTTGTTGAAATTTCTTTGCTCACTCGTTGAAATTATTCCATTACTACGAAAATCATCACTACTACTACTACTCACCATATTTTCTGTATAATTATCAGACCCAGAGGATGAAATTAATTTGCCCAATCTTTCCTCCATAATTTTCTCCTTGCATTCTAAAGACTTCAAAATTTCTACTAAAGATTCCTCCGGTAGATAATCAAGCCTCGAATCCCAAGTCTCATAATTTTCACGAGGATTCTTGTTCTTGGACTCTGAAGAAACCGAAGAGCGTACATTGGATTTAATCATATATGACTTAAGGATTTGATGAACTTTGTGTTTCTCCGGTGGCCATGTCTCCGTGTTGCCATCGGCTTCAATACAGACAAGGCCAACAGGAACTTCACACAGAACGCAAAGCTCTTCTGCTTTCTTCTTTAGGGTTCGTTTCCTCTTGCTGTAGGTGGCTTTTCTTGAAGCATGAGATGACTTGCTTTGATTCATCATGCTGTGATTTATTCTCTTCTATTTTCTTGCGGTGGCTTTCTTGGCTCACAGATAAATATGAAATTGAAAGGATGTAATTTATACAAGGGTGAAAATTGAAAATTGAAAGGTAATTTTGTTTTCCATGTAGGATTAGGAAATCTGTGTTTTCCTAAAGAAATTTTAGGAAATTTCTATTTTTCGTGAAACAAATGTCTAAAATAAGAGTTTTTAAATAAATATAATTAAGGAATCCAATTACAATTAGGATAAGAAATTAGTAATAATGTAATATGGAAAATTGAAAATTTCAATATGGTGCAAATAAGTACTACAATGATATATTTCTTGTCTCTATATTAAATTTAAGTTGACTAAGCTGATATAAAAATTACTGTTTACTACTCCATATAAATAAAATAGTTTATTTAATAATTTAATTCAACACTTTTATTTCCTAAAACTGATTAAAAACGAAATCTACAGTATCCTAACTAATCATTTATTTATTAATTCATTTTATTTTTACATTCAAATATTGGTATTAGTAGACTTTGATTCACAATTTCTACTTAGGCCATGTTTGATATTGCATTTGAAAAAAATAATTTTTGAAAAAAAATTTTATATTTTTAATTTTTTTTAATTTTAAAAATTATTTTTGATAAAAATAGGTAAAATTTTTTAAAAAATATAATTTATAAAATGTCACTCAATTAAATAAAAAAAATTTAAAAGGTAACTGCAACAATTCCAAACACATTGTTTGAGCTTAAATGGACCATTGCAATTTTAGATTCCTCTTTTGAGTTTTGACCGTTTAGGGAACATGTTTCCTACCTACTACTACATCTACTTAGTTGATTAATATATATATATATATATATGACATTGTACTTTAATTAGAATATAATAATACTAATTATAATATTATTTTTAAGATTAGGTTATCTTAAATTCTTAATGATAAGTGAAACAATATGTATTTATATTTTATTTTCCTTTTTTGTGTGCACAGGCATCATAATCAGCGTCTGTAGTCCAACGGTTAGGATGATTGCCTTCCAAGCAATAGACCCGGGTTCGACTCCCGGGAGACGCACCATGTAGTTTTATAATTTTTGTTAGTACTTTAATTACATCAAAGTGGGAACAAATTGCCCAGCAAGATATTTGAGGCACACGAGTAGCGTTTTGGTTCATTTTTTAATTCCCATTATAATCGTTGGAGCGAAGCTTAAAAGAAGATCATCTTCACATAGTCTGGCCACCTCAGCCTCCGGCAGTGTAACCATGACCATCCTGCTCATTCCATCTTCCGCCGGCGGCGTTGGGAGGACCAAAACTTGCCCTACTCCAGCAAATGGCTCAATATAATAAGAAACACGTATTGGGTCGTAACCTTCTTCAAATGTGGCCAAATATGGGTCTATTCCATCTAAAGAAGCACAAATGAGATCACAACCGTTCATCAAAGGACTGTATTTACAATCATTAGATCCCAGCCACTCGATCAAATCCATCATCCCTCCAATGTCCATTCTTGCCATCTCTTTCTCTATAGCTCTAATAGCACCTGATAATTTATCTTTTCCTGAAGAAATCTCTGGATGGATTTTATTGTATACCCTGCAATTACCGAAAAAGCCCTCATCTAAGCCTAACACCTTTCTCATATCTAAACATATACACATGTCCATTAGCTCATTCCTTTTGCCTTTAATCTTGCTAACACAAGCCCAAAAGAGTCCGGCTAGTGCCTGAAAAGGGGTTGGGCTGGGTTCGTGGAGTGCACCTGTGGTTCGAACCATGCCCATGCAGGCTTGAACCATGGAATCCGTGAATTGGAGAGCAATGGTTGCGTGGCCTGTGGCCGTTGTAACCAAATTTGAAGGATCAGCAGTGGATTTGTAGTAGTTAAGCAAGTGAATATAAGGGTCGCGGTCGGAGCATTGGTTGGCCGGTCGTGGTGACGGCAAAGGGTGGAATAAAGGAGGAACCATCATTTTTCTGCCCAAGGTTGTCTCGGCCCAGGCCTTTATGAACAGGGTGGCGCAAGTGGGATCTACCAGCATGTGAAAACAACTCAGGCCAATTGCTAAACCACCTTCTTCAAATTCAGTAACCTGAAAACCAAATTTAACGATGTGGATTATATATTTAGATAAAGTGTTAATTGTGATTATAATTTTTTTCCGACAATCAATTCACTTCAAATTTATTGATTTAATAAGTGTGAAAGTTATTTTATTTCTATGATCAAATTATTAGGTTTGGTAACATAAGAAATTATAGATTAATCATAGAATGTATTTTGAGGGCAAACTGAAGATTAATTAATTAATACAAAGGTGAGTGGGGAAAAAAATCGATCTAAGATAAAAAAAAAAGAAACTAAAGTAAAAAAGAGAAAAGTAATAAAAAGAAAATAAAACGTTTTCTTTGTATTTTTTAATAACTTAATGAATATATAAAATTAAATTTGATTTTTTTAAGTGAGGCAAAATATTATATATATATATATATATATATATTAGGGACTAAAAGAGATATTAAAAAATATTTGTTTAATTTATGGATAATATAGCAAACTGATTATACCTAAACATTTAAGTGATACCTGAACATAGAAAGAGGACCAAAAATAAGGTTTGTGGAACATTTCCTCCCAATGAATAAGCATGAGCTCTTTCTCCCAATCCAAACACTCTAACCATTCATCAATGCTCCCTTTGGCTGTAGCCTCAATCAGTCTGACTCCTGCATCATTGCACTTAATCATCCAGTGCCCTTCTTCATCTCTCACTAACCTTCCTGTAACTACAGGAAAATAATTCAACATTTCTGATATTGATTCTCTCAACTTCTGTGTAATCTCTCCTACTTCTCTTCCTCTTGGAGTTCTATAATAATACACAATCCTGAGGTTGTTTCTCTCCATGAGTCGGTCCAGAACTGACAAGGAAAAGGTTTTTCCCGGTTGCACTGGTCTTGTGCTTACTACTGTGCGTTTACATTTGTATGTCACCTCTGCCATTGTTGGGTTTTCTAGGAGCTTTAGGTTTTGTATTTTTCTTCTTTGTTTTTGTGTTCAATTTATAGGAAGAGATTATGGGGATCAATTTTTATGTGACCTTGTTTCATGGGTACTATAGAATTAACCAACTTTCTCTATTTATGGAAATGATAATTTCATGACCCCTTCATGATATTGTAATGAGATTTTTTTTTTTTTTTTATCATAAATGAGAGTTTATATTAATTATAAAGATAATAAATTTGTACTAATATTAATAGAGAATGGTAAAAAAAATTTAAATTCGATATATTTCTCAATTCTCACAAATAAAAATTGCTCTTGCTTGTTTAATGAAATTATTTAGTAGTGACATTTATCATTTATGATTTTTTTTTCTGTTCTTGTTAAAAAAAAAATACTAGCAATAATTAATACCTTACAAGCTGTTAATAGTTGCTCGTTCTTTGAAAATAATTTAAGTAATTTTAATTATTTTCAAATAATATAAAACCTCTCATTATGAAGTCTTGTTGAAATGAGAGATGATGCAGGAAATTTTTTTTTTAATTTTAAAAATGAATAATTATATAATTTTTGAAAGGGAAGTAGTATATTTCAATTCCAAAATTATCGTAAGATTTATTTATAAGCAGTACAACTTAGCGAATAAAACAAAAAGTTGCCTAATTTTCGTGGACTTTTTATATTTTAGAGGACGAAGTAACAAAAATATCAAAACCAATGTTTTTAAAATCGGACCGGACGGTCGAACTGGGTTAATGATGAATTGCATTTGCTGGCCCATCTGGTTTGGTTAGAATGAAAAACCAGTGGTCGCAAAAAGAGAAAAACTCGGGTTCAATATTGCTTTTCTTGAATCCCACCGTTTGTCTCTCTCTCACTCCCTCTCTTATTAAAGTCAATCTGGTGAAAAGTCAAGAACTGGAGGCCCTCTTTTTCCTAGAAACGAAAGGAAAAATACTTTTTTATTTTTTTAATTTTCAGTTCACCGAATCCCACTTCTTTTGATTCCGCCAATTCTTACCACATGTCACTATACTTGCAATAGCAAGCACAAAACCAAAAAACCCATATCGCTAACCGGCAAAGTTTCCACCTTTCTCCGTTAAAGTTCTGATTTTTCCCCAAAAAGGTATGGAGGTGGAGCTTCCGAAACCCGTTTATCCTCCCCACCATGACCCGCACCGAGAATCGCTTTCTGGGTTGTCTTCTCTGGGTGATGTCCGGGTCGGATATGGCCGGACGGTGAGTGTTGAAGAAGGTGGTTGTAGTAGTGGTGGTGGTGGTTATAGTGATGCCGAGAAAGTATATGTGGCTGTGGGGACATCTGTAGAGAAAGCTGTAGGTCTGCTTCAATGGAGCTTTAAACGATTTGGGAGCAGAGAAATTTGTATTCTTCATGTTCACCGGCCTTCTTCTCTAATACCATATCCATGTAATTCTCTCTCTCTCTCTTCTCTCCTCTTTCTCCATTAAACTTCTAATGGTGCCTTTTTATTTCGGATTTTTTGGAAATGTCGGTTGAATATGTATCTTGTACAATTTAGCTTGTTTTGTCCTGAATTCGTGTTACTTGTTAAATTCTCCACAAGAAAATTGAAAGAAAGAATTAATAGCCTCTGTATTAATTTTTTCAAGGTTTAATAATGCTTATTTGTATTATGCTGGTGGAGAATTATGATGTATACAGTTTCAGATTTCTGTTGTTTTGCATTTTGGGAAAGAATCTTTGCTAGTATTAATTCTTTAACATTGACTGCAGTGGGGAAGCTACCAGCAAGTCAAGCTAATGCTGAAGTAGTGTCGGCACATAGGAAGGAGGAAAGAGAACAGACAAAGAAGCTTTTACAGCATTACTTGACCATTTGTCATAGAGCTAAGGTGTGGTTTCTCCCAAATTCCTTCTCTGCTTATTCATTTGTATGATTACATTTGCGTGCAGATTTTCTAATTGTATAGATTATGGCTGTAAATGTAGATTTTTTTTTTACGAAAAGTCCAAAATTATTGTTAAAGCCATATTGGTGCGCTCATACTTGATTTATATCTTTTTGCTTTGTGGGCAAAAATGGTTGTTCTATTGTGAAAAGTTTCATGTGATTGGCATGTAATTATAGCCTATTACTTTCTTTCATTGAATGTTGGATTTGGCCCCGATCTAGCATGGGTATCTTAGTCGCTTCTTTTTTCGATTTCTTTCATGAAATAGTCTTAATGATAATAATCACTGAAGACTTGCATTGTTAATTCTGGTTGTAAACAGAAAGGCAACAGAAACAGAATCCTTGTAGTTGAAGGAAAATAGTCTGGAACTGTGCTTGGTTACGTGAGTTCTGAATGGTTCTTGTGGAGTTATATCACTATTCAGTTTTATTTTAATTCGCTTATGGATTTTTTTTTTCCAACTTGTTTTAGGCATTCTGCCTGAAAGCCTGGTTTTGGTACTTGATAAAAAAGAATTATCTGACACAATATTACAGAACATGCAACTTTTCAGTCATTTTAGTTATTAGCTCATTACCATTTGTTTTTCCTACTTCCGGGCCTGAATACCCAATCATTATTCCAAATTTTATTCTATATTGAAAATTTTTATAATTCTCCCTGATATATATGTTCTTGCTAGAGTGATCTACTGATTTCAGCGAACATGATTGCTTTGCAGGTTGAAACAAGTATTGTTACAACTGAATGTGACCAAGTTCAAAAGGGAATACTTGAATTGGTGAACAAACGTGGTGCTAGGAAGCTAGTTATGGGGGCTATACCAGAGAAGTAAGTGGTTTGTCAATCATCTGTCATTCCTATAATACTCCAATAAGAAGCTAACTGTCATTATCACTTATGCTACTCTGAGAATTTTGTTCTGGATAATCTGTGTAATTTAAATTTTCCCTTTTAGGCAAAGCTGTTTTTGTTGCAGTGGTGTATCACATGACCTTTACCTATAATTTCCATGTCCACTGCATATATACCTCCCTAGGCAACAATATATGAATGCAACTCATGTTAGGATTAACAGATTCCATATCAGACTCTTCATTATCTGACTAGTCATTGCTACACAAGCAAAAAAAAAAAAAAAGATTGGATATCCTAGTTATTGCATGGCCCCTTCTGCAAAATATTCTCAGCAGACTAGTATCTTCTCTGTATAATTTTTTTCTTTTCTTTTCTTTGTGGTACTATACATACTTCGAGAACCTACACTTTCTTGTTCGACTTCTGCACTATTTAAAGTAAAGATATTGTCTAGATTTTTATTCAATTGTTTACTCATTTGTCAGTGTTTTCTGTTGTGTACAATCCTAATGGCACAATAATACAGTTGCATGAAGGTGAAAAAGAGCTCCAGCAAGGTGAATTTTGTTGCCAAAAGTGCTCCCTCCTTCTGTGAAATATGGTTTGTTAACAAGGGGAAGCATGTGTGGACAAGGGAAGCTTCTGAAAGGTCAAGTCATGCAGAGGAACTGAATACTGAAACTTCAAGGTCTGAATCATTGCGATGTGGGAAGAGCATATCAACATTACACCCAGAATATCTTCATTCTAATTCTACTAAAGGCATAACTTGTGCCAGAGTGAGCAATTGGGTTCAGGCTGATTCAAACTATGCAGAATTGTCAGAGTTATGCATCAGATCTATTTCTGCTGACAGATGTTTTACCAACTCCATCCAGGGTGTATTTAGTCCCATGAGCAGTGGATCCAGCAAGTCTACAGAAGCAAGGGTGTCTTCATACTCTGATTCAAAGGTTGAGGAAGAGAGTTTATATTGTCAGCTTGAAGAACTAAGAAAAGAGGCAGAAACATCGAGGAATGAAGCATTGGAAGAACTGTTGAGGCGCAAGAAATTGGAATTCCAAACTTTGGAAGCTATCAAGAAGGTAAATTTCAACATCACCACTTTGTTTCGTGGACAAGCTCAGAGCCATTTGGGATAACTAAAGATCGATGATCATCTCACACTGTACACCTTATATGTAGAGAATTTTCATATTGACAAGCTGTATGCATCATCAGTAATAAATATATATTATCATATCACATTTAAGAGAAAATGAAGTGGGGAAAGAAGGAAAAGAAAATTTGGAATAAAAAATGCTTTTGATCTTGACTTGATATAGAGTTTCAAAATTTCTTTTGCTTTTTGTCAATTGGCCAAAGCAACAGTTAATATCTTTGATTTATGTCATATGGTATTCATAGTATTCTTTATATATGTGTTCCATCTGTTCCATTGTGAAATTGGTTTTAGTGATTTTAATGTAGATTCATCATTCATAAGATGGACTCTTGCAAGCAATATTTGGTTTCACCATCGCGTAATTTTTATGACAACTTTTTTTTCCCTTCAAAAATTGAAATATTTATTTGGAATTGATAACTTACGAGATTTACTCCCAATTTAGAGATTCCAGCAACAGCTTGTTGATAATAAAATCTTATTTTTATTTTTTGGTCTGTCCTGGGGCCATCTTTTGTATATCCTTCTATATGATCATCCTATTTTTGAAGTCTGATTCCTTATTCTCTTCAGGTCAAAATCCTTGATTCTGCCTATACAAATGAAATTAAACTTGGAATAGAAGCAGAGGATGCACTGAGGAGCACGATTCAGGAGCAAGAAAAACTCTTGGAAGAGAAAGAAGAAAGAAGTAAAGAGCTACAGAGAACCATGAGAAATATTGCTCTTTTAGACAGTCGTGTGCAGGAAGCAAACCGTAGGCAGGATGAAGCTACTGGAGAATTGAAACTCATTCAAACTTCCATTGCATCTCTAAGGCAGGAAAAGCAGAGGATCCGACGTCAGAAAATGGAAGCTGTTCGCTGGCTTGAACGATGGAGAAAACATGGGCAAGCTGGAGCTCCAAACTGCAATGGGTTTCATGGGTTTGTTGAAGAGTTGCCCGAGCTAGCAGAATTTTCATTATCTGATTTGCAAACAGCAACTTGCAATTTCTCTGAATGTTTCAAACTTGGCCAGGGAGGCTATGGTTGTGTTTTCAAGGGTGAAATGTTGGGTCGAACTGTTGCTATAAAGAAGCTACATCCACATAACATGCAAGGGCAGTCAGAGTTTCAAAAAGAGGTAAGCTTCTCTCTCTCCAATAAGCAGTATAGTTGTTAAGTTCTTGAAATTTCTTGTTAAGATTACTGTTGTATTTTGTTTCTTCCTTCTGGTTTGTGGACACTGTAGAATTCAGCTACTCCAAAGGATTGCGAGCAATGATTTCAAAAATCATTTTTTCACTTTTAGTAGGTGCACTTGCATGTTTTATGTACCTTGAGTGTTTGATAATGACTTGGATATGACCTGTATTGTACAACTTTTTAACAACCTTCAAAACTTGGTGTATGCGATCATGTCATTGTTTAGGTTGCTTGATAACTATACAGGCACTCAAATACCCATGTCAAACTGCAGGTGGGTAAAAAAGTCTTCAGGTGTAGCTAATTAAAGTTTCTTCAAAAGAAAAAAAAAGTGCTACTTTGAATATATTCCATACTATAGACTAAGTCCGAAGTAAACCAGATATTTATTTATGCAGGTTCAAGTTCTTGGCAAATTGCAACATCCTCATTTAGTTACTTTGCTTGGTGCATGTCCAGAAGCATGGTCCCTAGTTTATGAGTACTTGCCAAATGGGAGTCTCCATGACTGTCTGTTCAGGAGAGGCACCATATCTCCCCTGACATGGAAGATCCGAGTCCGGATTATAGCTGAAATCTCTAGTGCACTTTGTTTCTTACACTCTTCTAAACCTGAAAAGATTGTCCATGGTGATCTGAAACCACAAAACATCCTACTTGATTCTGAACTTAGCTGCAAGATATGTGAGTTTGGAATTTGCAGGCTGGTTACTGATGACACTCTTTGTTGCCCCAGTTTTCGGAGGGTCACTGAGCCAAAGGGTGCTTTTCCATATACAGATCCAGAGTTCCATAGAGTTGGAGTTTTGACAACCAAGTCTGACATCTATTCATTTGGGGTGATCATTCTACAGCTACTCACTGGCAGACTGCCTATTGGCTTGGTTGGTGATGTCCGTAGAGCAATTTCATGCGGGAAATTAGCCTCAATGTTGGATCCTTCAGCTGGAGAATGGCCAACATTTGTGGCAAGAAGATTGGTGGACTTGGGTCTGCAGTTTTGTGAATTAAGCAGCAGGGAAAGACCAGATTTGACACCAACTCTGGTGAGGGAATTAGAACAGTTGCACATTTCAGAGGAGCGACCAGTTCCATCTTTCTTCCTATGCCCCATTCTTCAGGTGGGTAGATAATGCAATAATTTAATTTGCTCATGTACACACAACATATGCACATGGGAAACATCCCTCTGCGCAGCCTGACTGGTTTTGTCATTCTCTCACCAATGTCACCATCTCTCACCATCTATGTGTAATGCTTGGCGTGGTTTGTACATGCCTATATAGTCCTTTTTAAGTTGTCTTGAATATGAAATCATCATACCATAGTGCGGAATTCACTAAATTTCTATGTTTGCCATGAAACAAGAGTCTCGCAGCCTTTGTAAGAGGGATGAGTGTATATTTTGCACCATATCAGCTACTAATTTAAGGAATTATTTTCAGGAAATAATGCACGATCCCCAGGTGGCAGCCGATGGGTTCACCTATGAAGGCGAAGCTCTGCGTGGATGGTTGGAAAATGGGCACGAAACATCCCCAATGACTAATCTGAAGTTGAGTCACTTGCACCTTACTCCTAACCATTCACTGCGTCATGCAATTCAAGATTGGCTTTGCAAATCTTAAAATTCCATTTATTTGTTCATGTACCTATGTATGCATTGTTTGTGTCTGTATTTTAGTTGTGCATGCTTAAATGTGAGTTCTAGTGCATCGGCATCTACGCTTCACATTCTGTAAATAAAGTAGATAACTAGCAGTAGATTTACTGCCACATTCTGTATAAGATGATAAACTATGATCAATATTAAATATTTTTTCCTTATTTGCTTCAAATCTTTCATTTTAACGTTTGCTATGAGCCTATGACTGGTTTGATCAATTTGTCTATGTGCCAAAGATTAATTTTATTTCTTAAACAGCATGCTACTAGAGAAATAGAGTTTTCCAATCATAACAATCTTGATAGAGTATCATGAACTGCTAAGCAAACATATCTTACTATACATTGGGGTATAGGGCTCAACTGATGCCTGATTCCTCTATAGAGCATTATACTAATAAGCCTGCAACATATGATTGCACTGTTGAGATATGCTGATAAATTTGCAGAAGCACTATCGGATTCAATGAAACCTCGAACGCTAGCATCCTTGCAGGATTCCACTTCTTGCTGGAAGGAGAGAGGAGGTAGTTTCCTTCTCTGTAACTCTAAATGGGTGTTCTTCGGTGATTTTGAGTTCATCTGTCCTGTCATCCAGCAGTGGATTATCTTCGTTCGTGTGGTTCCATCTATGCAACTCTTCTCTTTTAGGAGCAATGTTCTCCTTGGAACTTGTTTCGGGTTTCTCAAGCATCCAGTCGTGGCTGAATTTATCTTCAGAATCCAAATCCTGTCTTCTTTTCCCTGACTCAGAACTTGCATCCTGGATGCTTTCCTTCGATTTTTCATCTTTTTGCACAATATTTTCTTCATTTGATAAGAACAACTGGTTTTCACAAGAGTTGTGATCATTAAACTGAGAATTGCTTCTTGGGAACATTCCATGTGATGATTCCTGAAGAACTCCTTGCGCAGAAGAATTTCTTTGACAGAAGCTACCAAATCCTCGAATCTCTCTCGTCAGCTTCCTAGCTCTATCCTTCTCTTCTTTCAGAAGATGTTGTGTCTCCAGCAGTTTCAGTATTCTCTCAGATTTCTTTCTAACAGCAAGTCCCCAGTTGAATCTACACATCAATAACATATCGCCAAGTGCCAACAAATTAATACTTCCAGGAAATATTAATACAGAAGTTTTTTTCTTTTAAGAAAAAAAAAAATTCACCCTTTCTCATCTATGTACTGAAAACTTTCCATCTCTCTGATAACATCTTTATCAATCTGAAACTCTGCTGCTACACTTTCAGGCCCATGAGTCAACAAATGTTCAAGAACAATCAGAGAATTATAAGAAACCCGCCATTTAATTCTTTCAAATCTCAAAAACCTGATTTTACATAAAAGAAAAACATAAACATCCCTCCATATAAATAGAAAAAATAAAAAAAAAATTGATGGTAAATAATATATCTATATATGAGAAAAAGGGGAAAACCTCTTGTGTAGAATCTCCACAATTCTCCAATAATCATCAAGTTCAAAAGCAGCTTTTGAAATAGATCGAAGGGTTGGTGTATCTGGTGCCCATGGATTCCCATTTGTAGCTTCTTCAGTCAATCTTTTCAAATATTCAAGCAAAACCCAGATCAAAAATTAACTCTAATTCATCAATTTCTTGTCAACCATTTTCGGAAATATATTTAAAAGAAAAAAGAAGAGAGAGAAAGCAAACATACAGTTCTGCAGGTGTAACATCTGTAAGAGCCAATCTAGCACTCTTGATCTTTTCCTTGAAGAAGAAAGAAGCTTGTTTCTTGAATTCATGAAAAGAAGATGTACCCGTGTTGTTGCTGCCATTGTTTTTGCTCAAGATAGACATGATTTACAGAGTACTTGGAGAGCCAAAAATAGGAAAAAAATAAAAATAAAACAGAAAGAGAGAATTTGATATTCAAGGGGAGGAATCAATTTGCGCAAGCAAATTGCCTAACTAAACCACAATGTGATGACACATTTACACCTAATCTCTCTGTTAAATATAAGATTGACTTTAATTCCTTTTGTAATCACAAAAGAATAAAATGGGAAATAAATTATTTTGGACTGATTGCAAAAGGAGATATATGAAAATAAAATAAAAAAAAAAAACTTTGATTTATTAGAGTGATGACATTGTTGAGGGCGATGAATCCAATCCAACTAGAAAGATGAGAAAAGTGAGGTCAACATCTTAACAGTAATCGGACTGCCCGTTCCAAGTTTGAATTTGAATTTTTCCTGTGCTATTTCCAATACAGTTTTGCTACTTCCAGTCCTTTTCTTGTTTTTGTACTTTTCCATTTTTGTTTTGTCAGTGTATTGGTTTAATCTCAATTCTTTTTTTTTTTGGGGTATATTATGTTATAAGGTATTTTGAATTCATAACCTTCCACTTTTATTATAACTATTTCATAGTAACTGATTGAGATGACTCCAATTGATTAATGACTTAATTACATAAAAAATTTCGGAATTTTATATTTTGTTATAATTATATTTAATTTTATTTTTATAACAAATTTAGTTTCGGTATCATTAAACGACACTTCGAATTTAGTTGATACTGATATTGATTGCTTAATCAAACTTAATCCGATGATATATCAAAATGATTAAACAATCCACATCAGAGTCAGATAAGTTTTAAGTGTGTTTCAACGACAGTAAAATTAGATTTATTACGAGAATAGAAATTCATATAATTAAATTCAAATTTTTAAAGAATTAGATATAAATGTAATAAATTGTAAAGTTTATAATTTTTTTTAATTAAGCCATAATCAATCTAAATTCCTTTTAAGCCTCATACAAAGTATTTTCTTCATCACAACTAAATCAATAATAGCAAATTATAATAGCATGGCTAGTGAAAAGCTCACTAGTTTGGGATAATATGTTATATTCGTTTGGAACCAATGCCGGTTTTCTTTTTTTAGAAGGTCTCGACGATTCTGAGACTTTTAAAGAGGGGTAATTTCTCTATATCATTGAGACACATAGCTCCAGTACTGTCGGTCTTTTCAGTTGGCTGTTTCATAATCTTTGCACTTTTATTTGCCAATTGTTTTTTTTTTTTTTTTGAGCTTAGCTCAATTTTATGTACCAATAAAACATATTATTTAAATAGATGAAAATTTCAACTCATGGCGCATAGCACAACTTTGCAACCAGTTTTTATTTGAATAAAAGTATATCTCAATTTATCAATAAATGTTAGCTTAGTGGTACTAACGATTAAATCTGTGAAGTTTCAAATTTAAATTATATATATATATATATATATGTCAAATTAACACCAGTATAAACAAGACCAACAAAATAAGAGCTAAAAGAGAGAACCAACTTGTTAATCCTGCATATCCTGCGTAAGGGTCAGCAAGCCAATCCAACACCTCTTTACTGGACTTGTTGCTTTGACAACTTGTGATACCATTTCCTTCAATTTGAGCTCTTTTTATGTGCGATAAAATGTGAGGGAAAACATCCTCATGGGATTTCTCTCCAATTAATAAATCTGAATGCCCATAACCTTGTACAACCACTCTTTCATGTCTAAAACCAGGTTGGTGCAGTCTCATGTATTTGTTAGCAAGAAATGAAGTCTGTGGAGTCACAAGCAGAGGCCGACCACCTGAGATATATAGCGTAGAGACTGACATCCTCTCTGGATGGACTAAGTACGAGTCGTTACCGTTGCTGTCCATGATAAATCCAGAGTTGCAGATTTTTCTAAGGTGATGAAATCCTCCCATGGGAAGCTCTGGTATGGTATGCTTATTCAACCAGTGGTGCACATTGGGGCTCACATTTTCATGCCAAAATGCGTTCCCAAATATTCCAGAAAATACTTCACATTCCTTGCAGGTGCATCTCTCATATCGTGGTATCCAACAGGCAACGCCTTTCAAGAGCCGGTGCCGAAAACTAGTGTTTGATACTTCCAACAAAGGCAGGATATTCTTGTTGCCTAGTATAGCCATTGTTATCTGCACGCCCAAATTGAGTTACATTAAAGCGTGAAGCCTCCATATGTTAAGTTACATTGACTTGTTCTTCATAAGCACAAGAATAATGAATATGCTTCTTTATCCAAACGCACAAGTAGTTTATTGTTGCAATTGATTACTAAAAAGGGATGCCAAGGAACATCTCTAGATCTTAACACTTGTTTCAAGAAAAAATCTCATAGTTCCAAACAGAGAGACAGAGCATGAGCCAGAGAGAGTAGGGCTATAAAGAGCTTACTGGGATTAGAGGAAGCCACATTTTGACTCTGGGAAGCGTAGTAAGCTTGAAGAACATTGAAGAATTTGTGCAAGTCAGAGAGGCTATGTTGGATGCATTAACATGACCTCCCATGAGAGCTATATGAATGGCTAAGCCTCCAACACAGTGTGCAATTACATGTATCTTTGTTCTTGCTCCATGCAATTCAAGGATCTTATTGATGGCTGCCACAGAAGAAAAATGAGATCAGTCGTGATACTCCTCAAAACTAAATTTAAATCAAGTGATATTCATTCTCATTACTCTTACCAGCCGGTATATCATATTTTCCAATGTCATCAATAGTGAAACTGTTTGCAGGATTCATGGGATGCAATCTTGGTTGAAGTAGCCATACTTCATGCCCTTCTTCCACTAAAGTTCCGACTAGATCATGTGGTTCTGTTGGCAGAACATAAACCTCACTTGCGTAACCGTTGAGGAGGAGAACTGGATTTGGTTGTTTCTCTCCTTTGATCCCACATTGATTTTGAGTGCATTTCCATTGCCTGCAACTGATGACAGATCCATCTTCTGCATAATATACAAAATGCCGCAGGCCAACAAAAATTAAATATCCAAGTCCTAATGCTGAAGAGAATGAAACACAAAAGCGTTTTGGCCTGATGACTACCAGTTTCTATTTTATGGAGATTGCTGTCTGGATAAGATTCATGGCAAGAATCATTTTGGATCAAGTCCTTGGGACAACCTCGTGGGATTTGTAAGACATAGGTTCTTACAAAAGTCTGTAGGAGGATTTTTACGTACCTTCCTGCATTTTTTCCTTTTAGGCTCATCAAGCTCTTCACAAGCTCTATGAATGAAACACAAAGCTCCCCTCTTAAATTCACCATCGTGTCTCTCGCACCGCTGATAGATAATTTCTTAAATGTTACGTGCAGTGTTGTTGTCTCTTTCCAAGCATATAATGCAAAAAGATATGGATTCATTATCTTCCTTCCCTCAAAAATATATCTGCATCAAATCAGATTCCATGAGTTTTATCTAATAATAAAATTGCTTTTCTTCATTAATATTATACAATGAAAATTGAAAAGCACTTTAAAAATTCAAAAAGTTAGCATACTTGGAACCAGAAGAAGCTGCAAGGAGAAAACGATAGTGCATATACTGTGTATAAGGAGTTCTACAATCTGTAACACACATATCTACTTCTCCATCTATGATTTGTATTTTATCCTTCTCAAGGGCTTTAAACACCAAATGCCCACCAACCTTTCCGCTCAGAAGTGAATTTCCTTCATTGAACCCTTTCTGATCAACAGATTTCATTCTCATTATGAGATAAGCAGCACATGGCATACCACCCACGTATCCTCTCATGGTTTCTTTGATCAAAACGGTTGAATCTTTATCTATGTTTCTATCAGAGATTACAGACGGATTCTGATCATCAACAGTTACAAATTCTAAATTCATACTTTTTGCGCTTTTGTACTCAAGAATATCCTGCACGAGGTTCCTACTTGCATGTTCAGCTAGTGTTGCAATAGTTAGAGATGGGTTTATGCCAACAGAACATGGGATTAAAGATGCATCACAAACGTAGAGGCCTGCATGCACAGAGGAGGGAGTTTTGGTGTCAAAAACTTGGCCTTTGTGGTTACAAACCCCAGCTAAAGAATCTGATGATGCATTGCATCCGCCTAAATGGTGAACAGATGTGCTTCTATACCTGGACATAAGTAGAATGCCCCCCAATTTCTTGGTGAGTTTTTGAAAGGCTTCGATTTTTCGTGGGAGCAAGGGATCATGGGATGGATTAAAGCATATTTTGTCTGTGTCTTTGTCAAACATAATTTTCCCATCACCCTCATCATATCCCATTGCATTTAAAACAAGTGCTTGGGTTGTATTAAGACCAATAATATTTCTCAACTTGTCAATAATCCCATCAAAGAACCCATAACTAGTTGGCCATCCATAAGTAGTAATCCCTTTAAATAGCAGGTTAGGATAAGCCCTCGGAATCACAGCACTCTGCATAGGAAGGAAAAACAATAAGAAAGGAAAAGGAGAGTCTAATATAAGATAACCTTGTTATTTATGCATTACTGCAGAGTCCTCTTAACATTCTAGCTACAGCATTGAACAGCCAATCTGGTCCTTGTGAACCATTCCAGTAAGGCTACTGATGAATGAATGAATGAATGAATGAATGATTCTGGTGCAACCTATTTCGTGTAGACTATATTTTGTTTGGATCGGCTAGTCACAGTAGTCTAAAATCATTCAAATCGAAAAGAAAACATGAAGTGAGCTTCAAGGCAAATGAACATATTGAATAGTTTCTGCTCAGCCTAGAATCGGTTTATAAGACATCCTGTTGGCATCATTAATTATTTATCTCTATGGTTATTATGTCTCACAGTGGTTAATATTATACAGTAGCAAGACAAAATGTACTCGCTTAAGTCCAAGGGCACCTCCACATTGCAACATATACCATAGCGTACGAGTAAAATGAAAATCAAGTTAGGGAAACACAGAAATTAATTACAACCTGAATTGTGAAACCCAATGATGAAGTGTAAGATGATGAGATGGATGGCCCAGGCCGTTCTTGAAAAGGTATAGTTGACACTTGTTGTCTCCCCAATCCAAAACCATTCACAGGTGCAGTGCTTTCAGCAAGATAAGCAACTGTATTGCCATTACAGCTGAATCCAGACCCAAGAGCTTCTGAAAGCTTCAGCCCTCTCATTTGCGACCTGAAAAGTATCTCAGTGGTGCCAAAAACTCCAGCTGTGGGAAACAAATAAAGAGCTTAATTTTACAAGTTCTTCACAAGCAAAATATTGAGTTAATACGCATACTTTTTCCTACCTGATAGAATTACAAAATCAGATGTTAGATAATCAATTTCATTTAAGTAAACCCGCCATCTTTTTCCTTTTCCATTGATTCTGCGTTGTTGTAAACTTTCATGCGTGTTCTCCACCACATATTGAACTTGACACTCAGTTCTTACGGTACATCCTGCCTGCATCACAAGGCATGTTGGACACTATTTTTAATTAATTCAAATTTTATATCACAATCAAGAATTGACAGCTACAAAATTTTATAGTCATTATCTGTTGAAGACTTGATCCCCATCGGTGGGATAAAAGGAAAGAGAGGCAATTTAATAGCATGGCCATTTCTGAGATAAGTCTTTCAAAAAAAAAATGAAAGGCTGGATTTCTTAGCTCCAAATCTTGCAAACAATTTGTTCATGAATCAAAAAATGTAAATAAAATATATCTTGATGGCTACTGACAATAGAAGTATGTAGCAGAAAGCTTGCCTGGATTGCTGAAAGAAGGTAATTTTTATCTGTAGAATTTTTGGCATCATAAGGACACCCAGAAATGCAATTTCCACATGCTAAGCAACTATTCATCTGTCGAAGTTTCAACGAATTGGATGGCAGTTGTTCAACGTCAAAATTCATACTGAGCTTCAATAAGCTGTCAGTTTCTTGAGTGTGTTCTTCAGCTATTTGGCTCATTACTCTTGTAATTGGAAATTTGACTGGAATACTTCGTATTCTTAGCATTGCTGCAGCGGCAGCCTCACAAATATCCCAATCCCTTTCCCATTCATTCGGCCATTTTGAATTTCTTCTAGCACGAACTGGGGTTGGGAGCATTACTCCTGCATTGATTAGTGAGCCACCACCTAGCCCACAAGCCACTGCTGCTAGAGAGTCACTTTGTTCATATACCTACGATTTCATATATGTCCCTATATCAATTTGAAGTGATTAAAAAGTGTTTCTCTAATTTATGCAGACACATCTGTTAGAATATGCCTTAAATGCATTCAAATGTTGATGCTGTGTTGCTAGAGAGCTCTTTAGTGTGCTGCTAAAGAGCTCCTTAATATAATGCTACTATGCTTCTAAGTGAGATCGATCAGATATCAGATTGAAGATATTATATTATTTAGTTTCCAAATAAGTGGGATTAGATTTTGGTTATGTTATCTTTATGATTATGATTTAATTTATTAGCATGTTTTTAAAAATTAAGTTTGATTATGTTTGTTAGAATTTTTACTATAAATATGTAACATGCTATGAATGAAATAAGAAAAGCATTGCAAGTTTTTAGCTATAAATTGCTCCCACTCCATTCTATATACCATAAGAAAAAAACCAACAACATGACATATACTATAGCCTGTTATCATTTTTTTTTAATGTATCCAATGTAATAACCAAGCAAATTTTAAGGAAGAGAAGAAAACAAAGAAAAACCTGAAACAAAGCATCTTTTGGGCCAAAGGTGATGCCTAAATTCCTGTTATCAAACCTCACAGCTGACATCATCTTCAAAGTATCAGTGGGGAAATCCTCAGCATTCCATCTTCGGCCTTTCTCTAGTAAACATACCTTTATTCCTGCCATGGACATTCGACAAGCAGCAATAGATCCACCATATCCAGAACCTACAACGATAGCATCAAAACCATCTTCCTCTCTGTTTCCAGTCCTCCCTGCTAAATATTCTTTTATATCCATTTCTCCTTTTAACTCCATAGCAAGTATTCAGCAGTGAACTTCTTCTGATATATATATATATAAACAAGGAGAGGAAAGAAGAGAAAGGAACAAGAGAATAATTAGTCTTAGATTCAGTTAAAAACTAGGCAAATATTCCTCAAGCTGATTAGAGGTGTGAAAAGCCATTAATGTGTATACATGACTATTTGCAGCTGAAAATATTTGAAATAGTCAATGCTATCCCTGTAAACTAAGTCAATGGAAGCTTAATTCCCAACTGCCATGGTTATATGTTTTTCATTTCACCATCGATCCACAAGTTTATTAAATTTCTTTGTAAATCCAATTAATCTTTCATTGATTATCTCTTCCCTGCTTACCTCACTGGCACTGCCATTCCCCATGGAATTGGTTGTCCTTTTTTTATCGTCTTCTTTGAATTAATCTTCAAAATCAATCTAGAGTGGTTTAAACCCTTTGAATTTAGCTAACTAAATCAACATAATCAAGAATGTTATATACCAAGAAAGTGAGTAAATTGACAGTGTCTAACTATTAGACTGTGACGTTAGCATTATTTTCAAAGTAGGACTTTTTTTTTGGCATGGAAAATAAATTCAATGATTTTAA
>CATIWF010185956.1:0-12304 GCA_949630135.1 Balakata baccata
TTTTTTAGCAATGTAATTAAATTGTACAATAACTTTATTTTTTTTATTTTTTAACTCTTAAAATAACCAATTTTATTTTTTAAAATTTGTAAGTATACAGTGAATTAATGTATATGTTTAATTAATAATAAATTATCAATATTTAATAAAGGATAAAATTTTGTAGTTATTGAACCAAACATAAGTATAATAGTACTTATATCATCAATTCATGAATTTTATAGTCAAACCAAATAATGGAATTCTTTGATTTAGTGCGAATAAAATCCATATATTTTATAATCAAATCAAACAATAAATTTTATAAAATTCATGAATTTTAAAATTACTCAATTCAAACGGTGCTTTACAGAATTTCTTGAAATATTGAAAAGTTTGAGGAAAAAAAAATAAATGTGCAAATTGGCCTCTAAACTATATATGGAACAAGTCACCTTTTAACTTTGATTCTGAGCAAATAAGTTTTCGAACTTTAAACTCGATGCAATTAAACCCCTCAAATCAGAATCGTGAACCAATTCAATATGACGAAGGGTGATTCGCTCTTTAAGATATAGTTTAGAGACTAATTTATATATTTGGCCCAAAAAAAATATATTGAACGAAGACTTTGATCATAACTTTCAACTATTCGATAAGAGAAATTTTAAATTGATCTCATCAAAATTCTACATTTCCTTTCAATTTTGATTTCTTTTGCAACAACTATGTACTCTGTGTTAGATAAAAGGGAAGACAGAGCTTGACTTCAATTTTTTTTTTCCCAAGTATTCAAACTGCACCGAATTCACTAAACAAAACAATTAACAAAGAAAAAAAAAAGAGAGATTTGATTGGAAAATTTCCTTTTGAACTCTCAAGTTTTCCACTCAACTATATACATTGAAAACCAAATAAAAATACAATTTAATTCAAGCTTAATTATATAAAAAAAATTCTAAATTTTGCATTTTATCATAATTATATCAAGCTCTTTAAAAATTTGATTTTGATTATATGAATTTCTATTCTCGTAACAAAGCTAGTATTAGTATCGTTGAACCACACTTAGAACTTAATTAACTATTGTGTGAATTGTTTAATCATTTTGATATATTATCATATTAAGTTTGATTAAATAATTCATAACAGCGCTAGCTAAATTCAGAGTGTATACCAAAACTAAATTTATTACTAAAATAGAATTTGATATTATTGTGACAAAGTTAATTTTTTATATAATTAAGTATTTAACTAACAAGAGCAGTAAAATTGAAGATGAAGTACTGATTTATTCTTTTTTGAATATTTCAATTTTGCTAAAGCATCTCATCATGTAAGCAAGAAATGGAAAATTCAAAGAAGTCAGTCCAATACTTGAGGTGAAGAATTTTGTGCATCTTCTACAGAAATTTGGGTCGCATCATCCGCAGAATTGGAGGGTATTGGCCTTTCAATTTTCTGGATTTCTGTACCATTCAACAGCATTTGTTTTTCCAAATGTAAGCAATAGCTCTCGAAGATTCTAGAACTTACCAATACTCCAAAATCAAGAAGGAAAAGCAGTTCAATTTCCAGCTTGTTCAATTCTGCATTGCTCACTCCCCCAACCTTTGCATAGAATGCATTATTATAATGCCTGCACCATTGAAAAATTCCAACAAAATTTTGCTTTAACGTTTTCCATCTTTTGCAAGAATAGTTTCCAACATTTGATTTTGCCATAGAAACGATTCAATTTTTCCTAATATATAATATAAAAATTTCATAAGTTTGCTGCATATTGAATATGTTATATATTCAAGGAGAGGCCAATAAGATAGGTGTGTAATTGGGTTGAGTAGAGCCGATATAATATTAGACTCAAGCTCGACTTAATTAAAAAACTTGAAATTCGAATTTGTCTCGAATTCGATCAAGTTTTTTTAGTTATTCAAAATTCGATTCAAAAAATATTCGAGTTATTTGAACTTGATTCGACAAATCTCAAATCAACTAAGAAACTTAATAGATAATGTACTTTGTTCAACTCAACTAGAAAAATATTCAAGTTATTCGAGCTATTTAACAGATAATGTACTTGATTTGACTCAAGTAACTTGATTCGATTAAGCTCGACTATATTTAAATACTAAGGGTATAAAAATAATTTAATAAATAAAAAAAATCAACTATTAGATTAAGCTTATAAGCCTTATGGAGTTGAGTATTATGATACTCAAACTCAACTCGACAAACTACTCAAATTCAAACTATTTGAGTGGATTAACTTTGATCTAATGCGAATATTTTATAATTCGAATAACTCATAAGTAGTCTAACTCATTTATATCTATACAATAAAATTTAGTTTAGTAATATCGATCTAATGACTAAAACAATAAATATTCCAGTTCGAATCTCAATTGGACATGAAAAATATATTCATATAGTTCATATAGAAAGAGAGAGAACTCACACATCATCCAGCATCTTAGAAGCAACCAAGACACAAGTGACAAGCAGTCTATGCACATTCAATGAAATCACAAGGGAGTCAGGATGCTTATGCACCAGCCTGTCTAAATACACATATCCAACCACTAAACAAGATGGGCTACAGTTTGTGTATTTGTATAGCCTCTCCAAGTACTTTGCTATGCTTATACTTGGCGCCCTCACCCCATGGAATGCGTTTAGGCTGCTGCTCTTCCCTAACCCAATCAAACCAGAGCTTGTCCCATCCACAAGCCTATCATTTCGACCCACCAGCTTCTCAATCACAGTTGATAATATGGTCAATACTCTTGGTGTGCTCTGATCGGATTGAATCTGCTCTGGCTGCCGGTTTTGGCTGGCGGTGAGCTCGCCGGCGGTTAACATTTAGAAGCCATTTTCCTCCATCATAAAGGGTGTGTGAAGGGAGAGGTTTTGATACATCCGGGTGGTTTACAATATCACAAGTCACCACAACTCTTGAGCGTGCAGGCTACATTATCTGCTCTTGTGGGTGGAGCTTGGGGGGTAATGAATTGGGTTTTTGACACGTGTACGTTGCTGATCTGTTGTTGGAATTACAGCGTCGTTGTTGGAGATTGATTGAAGAGAAATTTTTATCCACATTAACTACCGCATATCATGTATAAACTAATTTAATTATTAATAGAAATATATTTAATTATTTTAATTTTATTAGTTGATGTAAATACAATTAAATACATGTCAATTGAAGATTTAATTAGTTATAAATAATATGGTAAACTCACATGATATAAATCAAGAGCAAGAGAAAAAAATTCAAGCACTTTGATTGGAAAGAGTCCCATGGAGAAATTCTTATATAGATTATGTCTACTATATTATCTATAAATTAATGTAATTATTAAATGACAAATATGTATATTACATTTACTTCGACTAACGAAAATAGAACAATTAAATATATTAATAAATGATTAAATTATTGTATAGATAACATAGTAGACTACCTAAAAATTTCTCGGTCCCATGAGCAGGTCCAAATGGAATGAAGATGGCTAGTGCTTGGACAATAACAATTCAGGAACATGTGGTTCATCTTGACCGTTTTAACCAGAAAATACAAAACTAGTTGCATACCACCTCATCAAATATAACGATATGCCGAACTTCAAAAAAATGTATAATCACCTCCTCTTTTTTATCTTTTCTTTTACCTTTCTACCGTGTTTTGATAGCACAACTTTTTTTCTTCACTCACTATGTAACATGTTTTATTTTTGAATTAGTCTCGTTAATTTAGAACGTATTAAATATAATTTTGAAATATTACAAAATATTATTTAAAAATTTTAAAATAACTGTATATTCAAATATTGAATTGAAAACATCTGATTAAACTAAAAAAAATATTATAATAATTCATCTATACTCTCGAGTTTTCTGTCATATTTTGATAACACAACAATTTTTTTGTCTTTTTTTCATAGACTTGCATAAAAAATGGCAACATATCATTAAAATGAGAGGAAAAAAGAAGATAACATGCAGAGTTAATTTATCATTTTAGTACAGCATGAATCTAAAACCAGATTTAAAATTTTTTTTATTTAATTAACTGATTTTTTTTAAATATTTTTATAAATTGTTTTTTTCAAATATATTTTTTAAAAAATATTTATTTATTTATTTATTTCTATCTAAAAACAGTTTTCAAAATTCAAAAAAGTTAAAAATACAAAATTTTTTTGAAAATAGTTTTTTTTTTTCCCCCAAATGCATGCAATGTCAAATGGTCTCTTTGTGTTTTCTTGAAAGAAACCAATGAAATGGCAAATCACAAATCTAATCTGTGAAACCCCCACCAAAAAAGTGTTGGTGTCAATAACCCTGCTGGTGTTATGAATTGGGAACTTCAGGAACAGAAATTCTACAAAAATTGCAGGACAATGCGGCACACGTGTTTGAAACATCTTTTGGATTCTAAACAACAATCTAACAGAGGTTCTGTATTTTGAAGTTATATAATGGCATGTAAAAGGCTCCGACTTTTGCTCCCTGCAGACACTTGACTATACTATGATGTTTTCTAATAAAATGAACCTTCCCCAGCAGAAGCTTGTATGACCTGAAAACATTATATTAACTGGATATTAAAAATGGAACAAACAAATTCTTTTCCACAAAAAAATATGGAGGGCACTGTTCACAACCTCCATGATGCTGACAGCATGATAATAAGATAATTTCTTGTCTATACATTATGGTCACTGGCATCTAGTAACTTGGTTTCTTCAGTTTTCATCTCACTCATTGAGAGCTGAATGTTTGACTTGGAAGTAATTTTATTCCACTCATTTTCAACTCGAAAGAAAACCCACTGGAAACGGCGGATCATCTCCAAGGCAGTGATTGTAAATACAGTAAGATAATTATGACGGAGATGAGCAGATAACTTGTATGTCCATGTGCAACGCAGAATCAAGTTGCTTCCTATCACCCAGAAATACACCTGCAACTCCAAATTTACACAGTTACTCCAGTGAGATATAGTAACTAGCCCTGCCACACATAACCAGTCATAATCTTCTACAACAATCATAAATTTGAAATCAGCATAAATTTTAAGCTAAAACAAGATAGATCTAGTAACTAGCCCTGCCACACATAACCATCATAATCTTCTACAACAATCATAAATTTGAAATCAGCATAAATTTTAAGCTAAAACAAGATAGATCGTCATTTGAGAAATTAAATAATTATGTCAAATGAATGTCTGCCTGCCCTGGCTTTATTTATCAGTGCAATGAAGTGTCAAAGCAAACAGGCAAAATAATTTTGGTTCACCTAACAGGTTAGCTTCAAGCCTGTAAACCCAGAAACCTCTAAATCACAAGACATGCCTAATGGATGCCATGGTGAACATATATTCTTACCCATTTTCGTCCATACAGTAGGTGTGAGCAGAGATTTGGTTTGTTGAATTTGAAGATTCGTGTGAAGCAGCTGGCAAAAAGGGGAAAAAAAAAAGTTAACGAACCTTGAAGATATGGATTTCTATAACAAATTTATCTGACAAGTATCAGTATTGCAGTTATTTAATCCCGCTTAAGTGGAACCATACTATACTAACCCACAGGTCCTGAGACCCAGGAGTTACCAAGTTATTCACATTTTGTTTGAGAAACAATAGAAAAGTAAACAACACACCTCAAGTCCCAATCTCGAGTCACATCCCAGTAGAACGAATACAATGAGTTCAAAACACTAGATAGTAGCCAGAGAGGCCGATAAAAATTTGTCCACCTATCAGGGAAGACATGATATTTAAGGGCTGAAAGAAAAATCACTGGCACCGAGGTCGAATATTTTAAAGCTGAAACCATAAGCAAAATTAAGTTACTGCAGTTTTTAGGCAACAAAAGCCAGCTTCTATACAGGGCCCCAATACAAAGAAAGAAAAACCATAGCTTGTAACTTTACTTACATTAATTCAAATAACTAACACATACAATGTAATTCATAAATTAGGAATTTGAAAGCCAAGAAAGCTTAGGAAAGGGCTAAACTAACTAGTGATAAATGAAATTTCAGTTTTGCTTCGGTAACATGAAAATCTCAAAAGCAAAAATAGTAAGCATATGATACGGTGCTGTACATGGAAGTTGAATTCACCAAGATGGTACAGAAATATATAATTGCACTTAAAAGAACTCTATGTAGCGATAGGTTGAAATGCAGGATACCAACCACAAGCCAGAACAATAGCAATACATACCATAGATTTCTAAAGATTAGCATCAGTTTCTACTGCACTTTCAAGATTATATGATACATATTAACTCTAAACTTCTCAAGACAAACCACTCCAGTTTTGTTAATGTTCCAAGATTGTAATAATCATTAAGGTTAATTATTATCCAATTGGAAATGCCAAATCATTGTCAGAAATTGAATTAATAAGTCATTTCCAATTATTATCAGAAACTGGATTAGCTGGTTATTCCCAGATTAAAGCTAGTATCACATGCTACTTAGCAGGATGCAAAAGTTAAATGATGAATAGCAACAAATAATTAATTCCTATCTTAGCATAAATGAAAACTAATTTAGCAATGTGTTCATAAAACATTTCAGAATAAGAAATTCTTTGATAATACATAAATTAAAAAGAAAAGAAAAAAGAAAAAATCTCGAAGTGAAGTTACCATTAAAAAGAGCTGTTTTCTCCCTAGTATCCTTGTATTGTCGAAGACATTGGAAAAATCGGAAAATGTAAGGTAATACAAGAATGATAGGAATTGCAATAGAATGACTGCCACAGACAGAATCAGCTTCAAACCACGCAATGGTAGCAACCTACAGGCACTCAAATAAAAATTGCTCATAAGATAGAAGCATAGATCATTATTTTATAAAACATGTCCATAAAGGTGCAGAGATTCTGCTTAGTAACCATAATATAAGAGTTCAGAAAATGCTATAGGTAAAATTTAACAAATTTAGCAGTCATAGATCTACTTATTGGGTTGCCATGCAACCGCAGGTAGAACATCTTGCCTCTCTAAGACAAAGATCTTTGGTTCATCTCTGCGCTTTTACATAAGGAATTCTTGGCAAATGAAGATATGTCAAAGGGGCTGTTTTTACTTCCCAAAAAATTCCCCTAATCCATAAAGGAGCTAGTTTAACAAGCACATACAAGAAATGCATTTATAATTATTGATTTATTGCGGAGAAGGTTAACTTTCAATAAGAATAGAATACAAACCTGACGATGAATCATTCGACATACTGAACGCTCCAAATCTGAAAATACCTGCACAGAATTGACATCAATATGAACATTGTTCCAGCATAGTAGCAGTTAAATATCCATACTGAACATTAAGAACAATGACTTGATTTCTCACTCTTTACACTGTTAATAATTGTTATATTAGAATTAATACATAAAACTATTTAAAAACCTTCCCAATAAGCATTTGAATTAACCAACTAATGAAAGATGACCATGAACTAGACAAAGAACAAGAGGCATGGAGAGCAGTTAACTCTGAATACACCACGGACAGTTGTTAAACTAGGCTCCTTTGTAACCTCTCCATTTGAACTAGCTACAACTTATGAAAGATGAACTGTGAACCGGACAAGAGAATGAGGCATAGGAAATCATTTGACTCCATGCAGGAAGAAGAGATAAAATAATTGAAAGCAATTTGTGTTCATCACATATGCTATACTGCAACCTGATTTACATGTAATTATCAGTGAGTTTAAAGGCTGATTTTCCATGAATGAAACAGAGGTATAAAGCCTATGAATATAGTTCAACAAATAGAACCATCAACCAGTCAAAAATATAACACTAAAAATCTTTGCTTTTGGATCCAAACAAAAAAGGCAACATCTAGAATTGTTTGGAAGTTAATAAAAGGAACAAGAAATTTCGTTTCAGGATTAAAGCACAATTTGTTAAGTATAATCTTACAAGAGGCTTATGAATTCAAAAAAACTGGGGAGTGACCACTCACCATGGTATTTACAATTTCACATGCATGAGTAATCATTAACCAACAAACTGGCTAAAAGGAAATAACAGGATGCATACCTTCGACATGGAAGTCAAAATATCAGCCAAGAAAAAGTCAGAAAATGTGATTGCCTGTAAAAATAGTGTAAACATAAACTTAACCACAATGATGTATAACCCATGTACGAAACAAAAAACTAACAAAAGATCAAAATAGAATAGTTATATCACAACATATATTCCTCCCCCAGACAGCAAAATAATATTTTTGGTCCACCTCTTAGGAAGGTCATATGTAGGAGTCAACTTCTGCATATGTTTCATAGACTAAAGGTTTGAGGCTGAATGGTAATTTATCAGCAGGTAACTGAGGGAAATACCATATAATCATGCAGCATGTCCTACCAAGTTGTGTCCTAGATTAGGGGCAACTTTCCGCAAGATTATTGGCAGCCTTTCATTGCAAATGTGTGCATGCATCACATGTCATAGATCTTGACAAAATTCTTGCTGAAATTATGTTTCAAAACAAGTTACCCAACGACAGATTGACTGATCACCAGATCCATACAACTTAGACTTTAGCAAGATAAATCAATTCCTAGGAATATGATTGATCAAACCTATATCATAAGTATCATTAAATATTATATTAAGCAAGTCCATTCAACAGGTCAGAAACTTCAAAAGTGAATGAATTAACCACAGCAGGAAAATAATTTAATAAAAAATTGATAAAGTCTCAAACTTGCCTGTAGAGGAAAAACTATCCTCGAAAGAGTCCTTAGCAAGTAGAAGCGGGATGATAAATAAAAAATATCAAAGGGGAATATCAAAACCATCACAACAGCAAAATATAAGATGACCTGCAATAGAAGGCATATTCAACTTAACACATTTCCAAAACCATAACAGTGAAGAGTCCATAGCAAGTAGAAGCAGGATGACAAAGAAAAATATGAAAGGGGAATTTCAAAACTACCACAACGGCAAAGTACATGAGACCTGAAATAGAGGGCATGTTCAACTTAACACATTTCGAAAACCATAGCAGTTATCAACAGAGAGATGGAGTTGACTTTGCCAATGTAACATATCTCGAGAGTGATTAATAATCAGGATATTCAAATAGAATATCTAACTTTTCATTACATATTAACCCATACACAGTTTTTTTTAAATTCTTAACCAAACAATCATTTTTCACAATTTCACTAATTCTGGTTAAACTGCAATTGTGTCAGCTTCAAAATCAAGAACTCCAGTGTTAGAACCAAGGTCCAATACCACTGACTATTTTCTATCCTTCAGAGACCATGATATTGATTCCAATAAAAAAGGTTAGAACATTATGTCTCAACCTTAAATTTGGTGAAGGAAAGTACTTAGCAAGAAACTTTCAGATAGTAAACAATTAACGAGAGCATCTATTACACTGGTTGTGATGCAGCCAATGATACTTCTCCATGAGAATACAGATAAAGATATGCAGTCATGCTAGTTGGGACAATAATAGTCATCCATGTCGCAACCTGCGGCATAAAAATAGACAATGATCTTATGCAAGTCCATTATGACAACACTGATAAAAAATATAAAGATAATGCATGAAGGGAAAACTTATTTCCATGCAGGAAAAAAGAATACAGGTAAAATAGATCATCCTCTGAATGTAGGAATTTTGTTGTGTCTCATCTTTTTAATAAGTGACTTTAAAAGCATAATCATATTACTGATTTGTAAGATCCACAGACCTAAGACTATACATCCTTCATATACACAGTAAACCCTTTCTCACAAGTAATTAACTGATGGCAGAATTATGAATGCGAAACAATTATGATGTTCAACATGTTCTTCCCTTACAGGTGCCTTTTATCTTTCTTTCACCCAATTGCCACTTATAAAAATAATTTAGTGAATATAACTAAAATTTTTAATTAACGGAACATGGATACTCATCCTTATTTTAAGATGACTTCCAAATTCTCAAAAACATTATATAGTTGCAACTAAAGTTCTCAAAAATCCAACCAGACACAGGTTATGAAGCACAATTCATAACAACGTACCTCAGAATTAATATAATAAAGATTTAACATGTTCACATTAACTATAATCCATCGATTGATACACATGGTGCAATGATTAAATTATTTGTAGGAGTCAAATCAACAAACAGGTGGCAGAGATTGGTCCGACAATAATAACAATAGTAATTAAGGAAAAAAAATAAAAAACAAATGGAGAACATATGGTGCAAGCCTATAGATGTTACATAACTAAAAGAAAAGATATAAAAGCAGCAAGCAAGGATAACACAGTTGTAAAGGTGATAAACAAGAATGTGGCATACATATCAATTATATCATCACAATAATATTACATGAATTCAAAAATACAAAACCTTCCATATTTCTTTATGAGTTAGATGATTCTGGTCAAGATCAAAAATTTTTGCATAGCTAATGGTAGACTGGGCAAAAGCCCATAAATTTACTCCCCAAAGCCAAACCATCATGGTCTGCAATGTGAAAACCGCAATAAGAGATTCTCAGCACATGATGCAAAGAATGTAGAAATGTATTAAGATGGTTTCATTCTTAAATATAACCATTACTGACCACAAGAAGAAGAGGATTGTAATACAAAAATGCCTCATAGAGAAATAGGTCCTGCAAATCTGCACTCATTCTCATGACAGAATCCCATCCAATCTGCAATTGTTGCGAGAAAGCATTAAGAGAGGCATACAAGCAACATCATGAATAGCATGGTCTTTCACATGCAATTGATGCTGTCATAAAACTTAAAGTACCCAATGAAGGGTTTGCTGATGACTATACATGACAAATGAGAAGATATTCACTAACCTTGCAGCAACTGAAACCCCAAAGAAAGAACAGTAGTACCTGCACGTGAAACTCCTTTAGAATCATCAACAAATCAAATTGCTAATAATAGGCATAAAATACCACAAAACAAAATAGGCATAAACCTAAAATGAACTCAGGCTATAAATTCCTAGTATCATTGGAACAGCAGCTAGCATTAAGTGAACATATACTGACTTGTATACTTAATTCAAATTCTTTTATCAGAGAAAAAGGAAGTGAAAGAAAAGGCGTTCCATATAGAAATTACATTCCAACCATTAATTCTTTTAGTTAGAGGAACACTCATCCAATGACAAATGGGAATAACAAACCACATTACAAAACTTCAACATAGCAGTTAGCATCAAAGCAAAATACAACTCATTTTTGAATAAGAAGAACAAGTGATTGGCATATAGTCAATATATTTATAAAATAAAGCATAAGTCAAAAAATTTGGAAGAAAACATAGATATAAGTGCATCATTAACAACAAAACCTTGAATCTCCATAACAATATTGGAGATGGCATAATGGCAGCAGTGCTAATTGGTACAATTGCACTCTTTATATCGTTCAACTCTACTGAATGCAAGAAACCTTCCTCTGCACCATTCCCCTGCTCACCAACTGACAAATATTGGGCGAGTATTAGTGAAATAATTTCTTCATACTAGTTTCTGTTTACAACATAAACTGAACAAAGAAAGCCAATCGATGAACACTCAATATATCTAAAGAACAGCTAATAATCTTGTTCTACCAAGATCAGAGACAACAGGTCGGCTACCAGACTTCCTCAAATGTGGACTATTCCCAGGCGCTATCACTTGACCTCCAAACATAGATGTAATGCCAGATACAACAGGTGTTATCGCCAATACCCTGAGAACCTGCAATCAATCGGCATTAAAGGCCACAATTAAATCATTTACCGAAAGGAAAACGGAAAAATCCCTAAAAATTGGAGATCTACAGCTCAAACTTATAGAGAGGAAAGCAAAACAAAATTAAACGAGGAATCAAATAATTGGAAAGGGAATCCAAATTGATAAAAGAAAATGAGATCATAAACTTACAGAGGAAAGCTAAGATTGGATTTGGAATTGCGTGCGCGGACCGATAGATTCAACGCAGTGAAATGCGAACCCGTAGCTGGGGTTCGCTGGATCTTACCCACCTGATATTAGGGAAATTTGGAGTGCGAACTAAGGAAAAAGAAGAGAGGGAGAAGAGCCAACATGCAAAATTTCCAAATCCACACATTAACTTAACCCTCATTTCTTAATTTGGCTCCTTTCACATTTTAAATTACAAACCACCTTTTCGTTTTTACTCATAATGAAATTAAAAATTTATTCAATTCGAATTATTTAATCTATATTTAATATCTAATTATTAATAAATAGAAATTAATGAAATAAATTTTATTTAATTCTTATTTATAAAACGTTAT
>CATIWF010185965.1:0-53195 GCA_949630135.1 Balakata baccata
ACTATTATAAACTAAACTAATTCTAATCAATACAAAATATAAAAAGATAGATAAATAATTAAAAAAAAAAACCAACCGTGGAACTGTGCAGGCGATGAGCGGCGACGAGGGCACGAGGAAGGAGAAGTCCCTGCAGGGTGGGGTGGGGTGGGTCGGGGATGGGCTGGGTAGTTTTAGGGATTTTTTTTTGTTAAAAACGGCGTCGTTTCACTCAAGGGGAGGGGGGGCAAATTTTTTTTAAATGAAACGACGCCGTTTCATTTTTTGTGAACCGTTTAAACCGGTCAAAACCGGCCGGGTCATCCGGTTCCCGGTTCGACCGTCGAACCGATCGGTTTTACACCCGGTCTGATGCTTAGCCGGATTTATATGTCAAAACCGACCGGCCCAGTCACCGGTTCCCAATTTTCCCGGTCGAACCGGCCGAGCCGGTCCGGTTTTGATTACCATGCCCAGGATTATCAAATACTGTGGGGTTAGTCAAGACTCAAGATATAATATTTTATTTTAAAATTAGCTATACTTTTTAGAGCACAAATTATTGAAAACCTTCTTTAAATTTTAATTTTAATTTTAATAGACAGAAACAAGTTTTTTAAAGCCATCTCCAACCCAAAACACCATTTTGGTATAAATTTTACATTAATTTAGTATATTTACAGTAAATTTATTTCAACCGATAACACCATTTTTTACACCAAAAAAATATTCTACAGTGAAAAATCTTATTCTTCTTCTTTTTCTTTTATTCTTCATCTTCTTCATCTTATTGTGTAAAATAAAATAAAAAATTACAAAAAGAGAAATGGCGTAGCTACAGTTGCACACTAGATATGGCGTAACACTGTACCACACACTATTTTTTAAGCCAAATTGATGTCCGGTTGGAATTGCTCTATTTGTTTCTCATTCAATTTTGTGGATAGGAGATGCTCTAAAAACAGACAATGCATTTTTTGTTATTCCGTAAATATCATCTAAAATAAATGTTAGGAAATTGGAGATTTGAATTTATTAAAAATTTTTACTTGATGGACTCTAAATTGATTACGATTTTTTTTTTCAAAATCTTATTGTATTCTTTTTCAGTAATTTAAGCCTATTTAAAATAAAAAAAATAACAATAATAATATAAATTTAAGCTTCAAATCTTCTTACCCAGTGTTTGGGAAGAGAAAAAATATGGGAAGAAAAAAAATAAAGAGGTAAAATAAAAAGGCAAAGCGAATTTTTCCAGTTTGAGAATGGAAGTAAAATAGAGAGGGGAGGGAAAATAAAATTAATTTCCTCCCCCAACTCTCTCTCCAAAATAGAGAAAAATTTTACTGTTTATTATAAAATTACATTTATATCCTTATCAGTTTTCTTGAGTTTTATGTACAGCTGCATACTTCTTCTTCTTTTTTTTTTTTTTTTTTTTTTTTTTTCCAATTTAACTACTTTCCTACGTGGGAATATATAAGAGTTCAAAATGTTGATAGTTTACTGTGCAACATGACTTTTATATTAATTAATTTTTTTATTTAAATAACTAATTTTTCTTCAATAGAAAAAAGAAATCTGTTTTACTATTTTTTTATAGATGGATAATATGTATAAAAATATTTAATTAACTTCTATATTTTAGATTAATTTTGAAAATATCTATTAATATTGGTTTGTTTGTAATTTTATAACAAATTTTATTCTTTTATTAATTATTTCATTATAGTAAAATATTTATTACTGTATAAAATGATGGGCAAAATTGTAAATATATAATATTATTTTTCTTTTCTCTTTTTCTCCTTATTTTACCTAAATCCAAATATAAAGAGGGAAAATCAATATTATTTTCCTTATTATTTTACCTCCATCCAAATACGAGAAAGGAAAATAAGGAAGAAAAATAAAATTTATTTTCCATTCTTATTTTTCCTTTCCTCTGTGGAAAATTTTCAAATAGAATGTTAATGGTTTTCTCAAATTTTACGAAAGAGACAAGAAGATATACGAGTGTTTTTATTTGTCTAAATTAAATGATTTTCAGTAATTTATTTGTTTAGATTACAATAGAAAAAGAAAAAAGAAAAGAAAAAAAAAAGACAGTAAATTACTTACGCACCATTTAGACCAAATTTATAAGTAAACATCCAACCAATTAATATGTGAATGATAATCAATTATCATATAAATAAATAATATATTTTTTATTAATATGCAAATTAATTTTTAATATTAAGAGACTGACGTGTATTTTATTTTTAATAAAATTTTTTTATAAATGATATATTTTATTTTAAAGAAACTATTTTTATTATTTCGTCAAAAAAAAAAACTTTAGCTGTTTAAAAAATGTTCTAAAATGGATTTTTTTTTTCAATTAGCATTTGTTTGATATTTATATCAGCTACTAATTACTGTTATCAAACACTTTTATTAATTTGTTGTAAATCAAAAGACTATCAGCTGTTGAATCAAGCGCTCCTTAAATCATAATAATTTAAAATTAATTTGAAATTAATATAAATGCTAATGCACCTCACAAAGTTCAAAGTGTTAATTAAGAATTAAAATTGCTAATCAATTTCACGAAACAATAAAAATTTGGCAAAGTTGGATCAATAAGTCTCTGTTTTATTTAACTGTTGAATACATATAATATTTAATAGTTGATGGTTGGTAGTTAATAACAAATTAATATTTATTGTTCGGTAAAAATAATTGATATGTTTCTACTATAATATAAAATTGCCGACATTATGAATTTATTTAATTCAAGATGTACATTTTTATAATAAATAAATAAAAATTATAATTATTTATTTTAATAAATTAAAAAACACAATAATACTTTGGATCGCAAATTGGGAGATAAATAGAATAATTAACAATATCAGGCAGTGAACCCCTTGAAGGGATTGTTTCTTAATTTCTTACAAGTAAGGTGATATTAATAAGCTATAAATTTTATTTTGTAAATATAACTTTAATTTGTCTAATAATAAATTTAATTGCTTTTAGACATTTTATGATTCTTTTTTTTTTTTTTTTCATATTCCATTATTTTGTTTGACCTTATCCAATGAAATTGCTTGAACATGCCAAAAAAACAAAAAGGTGGTCCCGGCGGGGTTCGAACCCGCGACCTTCGGCTCATAAGACCAACGCTCTAACCAACTGAGCTACGGGACCGTGTTGCCCGTGAAAAAAGTTTGCTTTACAATCAAAGAAGATAGTGATAAAGAAAGGTAGAAAAAATTGTCCATTAATGTGGAGTCGTTGACGAATAAAGGAAATGACTTTGGTGGGAATGATATCAAAACTCATTTGTTTGGTAATCCATTCCCTCAAAGTTTCTTAATTTTCAAGTCTATTTGGTTTTTATACCAAAATCATTGACCATAATTAATAACCTCCGCCCTACAATTCCACGCCTAATTTCCACTTTGTCCATTTATTGTTTATCTGTAAAAAATAGAATAGTTATTAGATACGAAATAGTTATTTTATTCTTTCTTTCAAATTTTATAAAAAAAAGTTTGCTATTTTATAAAATTACTATTTTTTAATTTTGAGAAATATAAATTTTATTGTAAAACAGAGGGACTATTTCATAACTTAAAGAATGTCACCGTTCCACAACCACCCCTAATATCAACTATTATCTCCATCTATCACCGCTATTACTACCAATATACTTATTAATATATATCATATTAAATTATAATTTTATTTAAGAATAGTTAATTTAAATTTATAAACAAAAAATAGAATAATAATTATTTAAAAATAGTTATTCTAAAAATATATATTCTATTTCTTAAAATTTCATTTTTATTTTGCACTTTATATGAACCAAATATGTCGGTAATTCTTTAACTCCACTATCTAATAATAATAATTAATGATTTGGGCATCTGAACAATCGTTAATTTTCTTTTTCTTAAGTTTGTATTTAGAAAATTATATAAAGTAATTCACTGAAAAAATATTTGATATTTCCAAAGTTTTTTTCTTTTTTTGAGAATTTCATTTCAATCTTTCTCGTACGGTTGAATCTCTTTAAAGCACCATTTGGAGTAAAAAATTTTAAAATTCATTCATTCTATAGATTGTGAAATTTATAAATTTTAATAACTTCATTATTTAGTTTGATTATAAAATCTATAAATTGATAAAATAATTTTTTTTGTAATTATGTTTGTTCAATGACCACAATCTATTGATTTAACAATTAATTTTCAATTTTACCCTTTATTAAATATTGAGAATTTATTACTAATTAAGCATATACAATCAATTTCATCACATATTTAAAAAAATAAAATTAATTACTTTAAGCGTTTGAAAATAATAGAAAAATAAAAAGAATAAAATATAAAACAATAGAAATCCCTCTTTTTATATCTTATAAGTTAACTTTTGGAATATAAAAAATTATTATACATTATAATGTATAATTATAGTCTAATTATGTTGGTATAAACTAAAAATTATTAACAATAATGAAGCAATTATTTGAAATAAAAAGAGAAATGATTTTTGTTTTTTAGGAATAAAGATAGTTTTGTAATATTATTAATTTATAAACGACAATTTTGAAATAAAAAAAATTTGACAAGAATCTTTCATTGATAAAAAAAATGATGAATTTTAAACTTTTTCACCTAAAAAATAAGAATAAAAAATTTTGGTGAATTAAAGATTTTTTAAAATTTATAAATTTTAAACTTTTTTAAATAGTTAAACAATAAATTTAATATAAATCAATAAAATTTTTAAAATTTTTTAATCCAAACTTAACCTAAATTGGCTAAATTAGCTCATGAAAAAAACAATGAAATAAGAAACTTTATATATATATATATATATATATAATAAGTTATTCCCATTTAAAAAAAAAAACTTTACAATTACTTTCAAATTAATATATAAAATAAAAGTACATTTTTTTATGCGTGGTGTATATTTTCAATCGTTTTAAAGTCAAACTTGAGGAAGATGTAGGTACAAGAATTTATTACAAGAAAATTAAAACTCACAAATTTCAACAATTCACATTAGAAAAAATAACTCAAAAATAAACAATTATTAAACCCCGAAATTTAGTTGCATAGAAATTAAGCAAACAAGCACCACCCTTGTCATTTTAATCATTTAATGAAAACCCATTGACAGCCATGGGTTCCAAAGATGATGACGATAAGGATTATGGCGTCAGCCGGAATATCATGATCTCTGCCATCTTCTCTTTAGTGGCGGTGGCGTTTCTCGTACTATTTCTCCATCTTTACTCCAGGTACCTCTTAAGACGCCGTGAAAGGAGACGCCGCGCCGCCCTTAATCGCCTCGGCAGGCAAATTGCACCAGACGTCGCTGACTTATATTCCGGCGGAGAAGCACCCGAGGTAGGGCTTGAACCTTCGGTTATAGCCTCACTTCCGGCCACCAAGTATAGGGTTGAAGGTAGTGAAGCGGTAGAGTGCTCGGTTTGCTTGGGCACCATAGCGGAGGAGGCCATGGTTAGAGTGTTACCTAACTGTAAGCACATGTTTCACAAAGATTGTGTTGATGTTTGGTTTGGGTCGCACACTACTTGCCCTTTGTGTCGCACCGTGGCTGAGCCAATGGTCCAGCCAGAGGAGAAAGTGGCTGAACCCTCAGCTCCACCGATCGAGGAAACTCCTGACCAGGGTGGCGGATCAGGCTCGCGATTTGGGTCTTTTAGGTGGATGGTTGGTAGGGAGAGATCGTCAAGGGTTGGAAGCTGCGGAGAAATTGGCGCTTGAGATTTAGAGAGACTGAATATTAATTAATCATACGGTTTCTTCGGTAAATGACTTATGCTATATACATTAATATATTATAGTTTGGCATCATAAATAAATTATTTGGGAATTCAGATTTTTCAATTTTTTTTTTCTATTTGATTATGTTGGAGTTCGTTATGATTTTGTTGAAATAATTTAATAGATTGTGTAGTAATTACATATGATTGGGTTGTTATATTAAATTGCTTTGTTGAAATAAATTTTAGTTTTGGCATTGATTTGTTTAGTTGGCTGTAGATGCAGCTGAGCTGGTGTTGGTTTTCTGAGATAATATTGATACTATTGACATATTCCTAGTATTTGACTAGACCAAAATAAAGAAAAAAAAATGTAGAATTCCATGTAATTGCAAATTAAAAATTGGATGAATTCCATAAAATTGGTTGAAAAATTTGTTGGGAAGAGCTCTTTGGTTCCACCCCACTAAATTTATTTTTACGGAGAAGTGAATAGTTTTAATTGTAATTGAATTTTGAATAAAATTAGTGTTAGATTGTAAAACAGTTTGTATAAGAAAATATATGAATTTCATAAGTTATTTTAAAATTGACTCTATGGTTCAATTCAACTACTGTTTTTAATTTATGGGTCAAGTTTCTAATAAATAAAGATTGAGAGATTTAGTTATAATGAAAATTCTAAATAAAATATCATCAAAGCACTTTTATCTTAATTATGATTTTTTAAAACTAAATTTAATAATTTTCAGAATTAAATTATTAAATAGGCAAATTACATAAAAAAAATTTTGAAGTTTCAATTTTCTATTTATTTTTTAACTTTTAAATATATATACTTTCAATTTTATAATATACGTAGTATAAAAAAAATTTAATTTGATTTGAAAATAATATGATACTCTAAACTTAATTTTTTTTTTATTTAATACAACACTTATAACATTTATTTTTTTAAAATAGTATGAAATTAGTTAAAAAAATTATAAATCTGTACATAATTAAACTTTAAAGGATTTTAAATTTATTTGTAGATATAAATATATTTAATTATTAAAAAATATTCAAAGTATACTGATTTTAACAATTTTATCTCTTCCATTGATTATTAATTAAATTTTGTCAAAAAGGAGGTTACACTTATTCTACGTGGCAGTCGGAGTCTTACGTAGAAGACGGAGTGGTTGGAAGAAAAAAACATTTTTTGACTCAGCATTTTTTTTTTTTTTTTGTGATAATTGACCCAGGTCATTATCGAACAGTATCGCTCTATCACTTGGCTTGAAGTTTTCTTCGTTCGGACACGACCCATTCTTGGCGACCAAAGAAGCTCTCTGTCTGCTTAAGAGACTCCATCTTTTGAAGTCAATAGGGGGAAAACATGTAAGGTAACCAAATGGGTATTTGAATACGAGGCAGAAAATGGCTTCTGGAGCGTTTGTTTTAGAGGGAGAGAAGGAGGAGAGAGGGGGGAAGAAAGGAAAGAGGAGCTCTTGGTTCTGTTTTTCTTGTTCTTCATATAAGTGAGAATAAAAAGTATGTTGATAGCCTTTCTTTTGGGATTTTTCAGAGGAGAATCTTGATTTACCTGCTGTAAAGAAAAAAGCTTATTTTTTCTTTTCTGTTTTTACATTAATCTCGGTTTATGAAACAATATGTTCTAATTTGAGTTTTATTTGTGTGTTGTTGAATGTGTTCTGTGAAATCTAGTTGCAAACTCTAATCTTTTGGCAATTATTTCTTCTTTTTTTTTTCCTCTTGTTTAGAGGAAGAGGAAGACCATAACCATTAGAGTAGTGAAATGGAGAGAAGTGGTGTGTTTCTGTTGGTTGACTAGAAAATTTCAGCAGTTGAAGAGAAAGGAGTGGAAGATGGGTTTTATTTTATTTTTAATTACCACTAGTTTCATTAACGTATTTCCATCAAATTACTAATGGAGAGAAATGGTGTGTTTGCTTTATATTTACTATTTTGCTTTTTATATAATTTTTTTATTAATTTGCTTCGTCTTATATTAAATTAGTAGTTTGTTTATTATTAATAGTGATATATAAAATAGAGATAATATCATTATTAAATAAATAATAATTATTTTATTTAATAAATTAATTTTAGTTATTTTTAATTGTCATGTAATTAATTTACATTTAATTTAAATATTAATAGTTCTTAATTATATTTCACTAGTACAAAATATATTTTAGGCAAATGTCAAATAACATATAAAGTCAACGCGGTGATATTTTTGTAAATAAAATCATAAACTTTAAGATCAGATAAGATTATTTTGAAGAAAATATACATATCAGATAAGATTGATGCAACTGTTCTAAAAAATAGATGCATCTGAAATAATTCAGATAACTTTGTTTAGAAAACAACAATCACATCTAACCTAAATATAAAAATAATTTAATAAATTTAAACAGATGAATATCATATGTGACTATCAGATCTAAATGTCATAATTTAATTAGTATTAATTTAATAATTTAGATTTTATTTATTAGATTGTATATTTTAATTGTTATATAAAAATTAATTTATATTTATTACAAATAATACTATTATAAAGTAAAATTAAAAGATAATAATTATTTGTATTAATTTATGTTACAAATTATAATACATTAATATATATATTAAATATTAGAATTATCAAATTAAAATAAAAATAAAATTTAAGATTGTTGGATGAGCCCAACGTGTCATTTTGGCCTCAAAGTATATATTAAATATTAGAATTATCAAATAAAAATAAAATTTAGGACCAGACGTGTCTGGTTTTTGCTTAACAAATGCGTCCGGCCCTTTTAAAAATATCCTAACAGCAGCCTATTTATCATTTTCCCCTCCCCTTATACTACTCACTTCACCATAGTTCCCTCTTTCTCCATTTTTAGTTCTCTCAAGCAAAGATAAGTTTTTTTTTTTTTTTTGTCTCCGTCACTTATTCTTTTGCTTCATCTCATTTCTTCATTTTGGTTTTTCATTTTTCTATTTCAATTCATGACATTTATCATTTTTTTGTTCAACATACTAGTTTTCGGTTCTCTATTTCGTCCTTGACATTTTGAGGGTTTTTTTTTCCTCTCTTGTTAATTTACTTAAATATTTAGAGATGAGTATTGTGTTTATATTTAGTTATTAGTATATGTTATATTTGGAGATGAGCATTATTATTGATGTTTATAGATGAGTATTATATTATCATAGACATGTTATGAAAAATATGGATTATTATGTTTAGAGATGTATATTATATTTATGTTTAGTTATGAGTATATGTTATTTTTAGAGATGAGTATTATTATTGTTGTTTAGAGATGTATATTATTTTGTCATATATATATATATTATATAAAATATGAGTTGTTATGTTTAAAAGTAAAGAAGATATACTTTATGTTTAGTAATACTATCAATGTGTTTGATAAAAATCCTAAGTGAAAGGTATTGAAAATGTTAGTGTTGTTTTATTGATGTATGAGAAATGAAATCTTAAAAAAAATTAATGAAATAGTATAATAAAATAACAATATAATAATATTAAATTATAAAGTAACAAACATTAAACTCTTATAAATTAAAACTTTAATTTAAGAAAATTAATTATATAATCAATTATAAAATTAGAAATTGTAACTTAAAAGAAATGAAATCTTAAAAAAAAAATTAATGAAATAGTATAATAAAATAACAATATAATAATATTGAAGTATATAACTATAATAAAATTTACAAACATTAAACTATTATAAAGTTTAATTACATTAAACTTTATTTTAATAATCAATTATAAAATTACAAAGTTTAACTTAAAAGAAATGAAATCTTTAAAAAAATTAATAAAATAGTATAATAAAATAACAATATAATATTGGATTATATAATTATAATGAAAGTAACAAACATTAAACTATTATAAAATTTAATGAAATTAATTATATAACCAATTATAAAATTATAAAATTTAACCTAAAAGAAATGAAATCTTAAAAAAAATTAATGAAATGTTATAATAAAATAACAATATAATTAATATTGAAGTATATAATTATAACGAAATTAATAAATATTAAACTAATTTAAAATTTATTTAAATTAAATTTTAATATAATTATACAATTAGAAGGTTTAACTATAATAAAATTTAATCAATAAACTAATATAGAATTAATCTATATTAAAATTAATTTAAATAATAAATTATAATCATATATAAATAATAATTACATAATTAAAAAATTTACTTAAATAAAAATGTAATAAACTTTAATAAAATTTATTTATTTATTTATTATACTAATTAATTTAATTATGTATTGATATTAAATTTTACCTTGATAATCATTGTATTGATTAATATTATATTTAACGAGCCTAAATACTCATTCAAGATTTATTCATTAGTAGTCAATCTTAAATAGTCTTCAGTTTGAAACTATTCTTAAAAATTGAATCTCATTTAGGATGTGGATACATAAATGATTTTTTGTTCCAAAAAAATATCAATATCATTTTCCTAATGTCTAACTACATATATAAATTAATCATTTTATTCACGTTGTGTACTTGGAAAACTAAATGGAAATGTTGCATGATTTTTTTTAGGATTGGAAATTGGATATACTTTCACTAGTGAGATTTGATGTTTAAGGATGAGTTATGTTTGAACAATAAGGACATAAAAAACTAACGTTTATTGTGATTAGAAGCAATGTGGTTTATTTTAAATTTTATTTATTTCTGTGGTTAGATATGAATCGAAATTAGATATATGGTAGACAGAATATGATTGAGTTTGTGAATGGAGATGAGAAATTTATTAGAACTACAATAGAAAATCAGATGAGGAAGAAAGAATCAATTATTGTATGTCCATGTGTTGACTATATGAATATGAGAACATATCAGGATGTTCAAATTATGAAAACTTATATTATACGACGTGAGTTTATGGGAGGTTACATACGATGAATATGGCACGGTGAGAGTATATTAACTGGGACAAATTCTAATTTTGAAAGTTAGGGAGAAAATTACCTTAATGATATTTTGCACTATAAATGATTTTTCAACTTACAGTAACTTGTTTGGATACACAGTGAAAGCTGCAAAAGTGTGTCCAATTTGTGAAGAAAACACAATGGACCAAAAGTTAAATTATTACAAAAAAAATGTATATATGAGTCACTAGACATTTTTTCCTCCTAACCATCCTTAATGTAGGAAAAAAAAAAAGCATTTCAATGGACAAACCGTGATTCGAGCAGCTCAATTTCCTTTAGCTGAAAATCAGATATATGAATGAGTTAGACAAATTGAAAAGGTATTTGGCAAACCTAATAAGAATATTCAAAAGGATTTGTGGAAGAAAAGATTTGTGTTCTGGGACATTCCATACTGGAAATATTTGCTTGTTTGATATTGTATTGATGTTATGTATGTAAAAAAAAATGTTTGTGATTCTGTAATAGGGACATTATTGGACATTAAAAAATGGTATAAAGGTTAAAAAAAGATATGGTAGAAATGAGCATACGGATGAAGTTAGCACTGCAGGATAAGGAAAAGTGGACATATCTTCCTTCGGCTTCCTATACATTGTCTAGAAATGAGAAAATAAGTTTTTATGAGTGTCTTTACAGAGTTAAGGTTCCACATGGATATTTATCAAATATAAAAAGTCTTGTATCGATGAAAGATTTGAAGTGGTAGGTATGAAATCTCATGATTGTCATATTTTGATGTAACAATTCTTGCCGGTTATAATCCGAGGCATACTACCAAATCATATCAGAAATGTTATTACAAGACTTTGTTTTTGCTTCAACGCAATATGTTCTAAGGTGGTTGATACTTAAACTTTGGATGAATTTCAGTCTAATATTGTTGTTACCCTATGTCAATTCGAAATATATTTCCACCTTCATTTTTTGATATAATGGTGCATTTAGTTATTCATTTTGTGAGAGAGATAAAATTATGTGGTCTGATTTTTTTGAGATACATGCATCCTTTTGAGAGATTCATGGGTATCTTAAAAGGGTATGTAAGGAACTGTTACCGACTTAAAGGCAGTATAATTGAAGATTACTCAATTGAGGTAGGTATTGAATTTTGCAATGACTACTTAGCCGGCATTCAATCAATTGGAATTCCTAAGTCTAGTCACGAGGGAAGGCTTGAAGGTTAAGGAACGATTTGATTTAAAGTCGTATTGCCTAGTGCACAAATGCGTGACAAAGTACATCTACATATGTTGTACCACTTGACTGAAGTTCATCTGTACTTAGAAGAGCATATGACCATTTTAAGGCATATGAATCCTTCAAAAGGTGAAAGATGGTTGACAAATGAACACACTCATTCTTTTATTGGATGGTTTAATGACTATATGATGCGTCAGTTGTCAGATGTGCTAAATGAATAACTAATACTATAAAATTGTTAGCATACGGCCTTGGGTTGTGTATATAGTCTTATAAAGGATATGACATCAACGGATATACATTTCACACTAAACGTCAAGATGAGATGAGCACAATGCAAAATAGTGGAATTACTTTGATAGCTTTATCGAGAGAATATGCTAATGGTAAAGATACCATCCCAATCGATTTTACAATGTCATATTATGGTGTAATTGACGACGTTTGGGAACTAGATATAAGAAATTCAATATTCCTCTCTTCCTGTGTAAATGGGTTGAAAATCGGTACGGTGTTTGAGTTGATGAGCAAGGTTTCATGTTGATTGATTTTAGTCGGTTGGGTTATTAAGATGATCCTTTCATACTTGTTTCACAAGCTAAATAAGTATTTTACATTGTTGACCTGAATGATAGCAAGTAGTCAATTGTTCTTCAAGGCAAAAGACGCATTGTAGGTATTGGTGATGTAGTAGATGAGAAAGAGTATGATTAGTTCGATGAGACTCCTCCCTTTTCTATTGGGCTACCTATGCCAGTTGGTGATGATATTTTAGATATAAATTATATGTGTGCTGATCATACCGAATGCTTATAGATAGAAAATCCAAAATAATTGATTCAAGTTTGACTATGGTACATTTATTTATTTGCAATATAATCAAATCCAATTTATACTAATAAGATAAATATTCTTATTATTTCATATTAAAATTGATTCAAATGAATTGCTTTTTAAATGAATTTGATAAGTTATTTGATTATCAAATGAATTGCATTTAAATGAAATTGATAAGTTAATTTATGCAAATAAATTGATGAGTTAATTGATTCAAATTAATTGCATTTAAATTGTACTATAATAACATGTTTTTTGTTATATTTTTATTGTAGGAAATTATGTTTTTAGCAAACAACGACTATCACGCAATTAAGAAGGAAAAAGGAGGTGCAAAATATAGAAAATTGCTTAAGAAAAGAGAATGAAAGTTGACAATAGAATTGGATGATAATGGAAACCCTATTTGATCAAATGCATATTCATTCAAATCTTATTTTGGACTTATGATACATTCAAAAGTGAAAATCACGGTGTCAATGTGGAGCAAAGTTGATAAGAGCCTTAAAGATATGATATGAGAGGATATCAAGGTAAATTTTAAAGAAAACATATTATGTTTAAGCATTCATCCGTTATATACTATGTAAATGAAACTAAATAAAGACTATAAAATGTAAATAATACTTATAACTTTAAAATGTTTATTTGCAGGGGGCCTTTACTGTGAATGATACTTTAGATATGAAGAAGAAAATACTGAAATATGTGGAAAGGCGGTGTAATGTCTGTAATTTAGATCCGGATAATTAATGTATTTAATTACCGCAATTAATATTATTGGAGTCTAAAGTTGGAATTTAAAGGCTTCTAAAGTATTTAATTATGTTATGAGTGATTTAATTAAAAGATATAAAGTTGAGAAAAATTATAAGAAAGAAGTAAAAGCCAATGATTTAAGTGGATATTTGGCAAAAATAAGGAGGGACCAAAGTGACATATTTACCAAAGTATAAAAACTTTCATTCTTCCTTCTTCTTCATTCACATCAACTCCAAACTCTAACTTTTTACCCAAATTCGTGCTTCCTCTTCACCCCTTCGTTCTTCCACTTTGTTTCACTAAAAAAAAAAGCCAAAACTACAAAAAACTAAAGGGAAAACCACTTATATAGCTCAAAACCCTTTAGAAAAGTAGAAAAAGATAGTTGTTGGAGCTAAAGAAGCCATTTTCTTGGAGAATGAAGAAATGAAGAAGCTAAACACCCAAATCCACATTGTCTTTGGTAAAGGAAGAAGTAAGTGAAGCTAAAAACTATCACGTCTTCTTCTTTTCTCTTAATTTCTACCATTTTTGTGTTTAGTGGAGACCCATTTTATATGGATTAGTTCTTTAGACAAGCTATATTTTGAAGAGTTAAAACTCTTCCTTTTAGAATTTAGATTAATTAAAGAAGAAACTTGACATGAATTTTGAGTTAAAAGAGATAGTTTGATAGTTAAAGTTAGGTTTATGTTTAAAGAGTGGTGTTATGCTATATATGTTTATTTTTTGGCATAAAAGAGGCATGTTGATGTCTTGTTAGGTGATAGAGAGAGTGGTGGTAACCCCCAAAGAGAAGAGCAAGTTTTAAGGTTTTTAAGGCTCCATTTGAGATTGATACATATGTGTATGTTTATTCTTAAACTCATATCATTTGCATTTTTAAAATGGTGGTTGTTATTTCTTAAGATGATGATTGGCATGATATTGATATTGGAATTGATAATTATGATGATTTATGACTATTGGGGATATCTATGAATTTAATCTAATTTTTGGTGAAGTATTGTATTTTGTGATGTTGCTAGAATTTTATGGAATAACCTTGATTCCTTTAGATATAGCTCATGTTATAGAACTCAGATTTGTATGAAACTATGAAATAGGGCTAAAACTTTTATAAGGAACATGGATTCGAGTTATGTCTATAAATAGGCCAAAAATGGGCTATAAAAGTCAGACATGGAACTATCCATAATATCTTGGGCAAATTTTCAATGAAAAACTTATGGTTTTTGAGCTATAACTTATGCTATAAAATTTGGATTTATATAATTCTTATTTTATATGAAGGTTAAGATATTAATCTAAAACTTTTCAGAACATGAGGTTTAATTAAGTTCCTAAATAAGTGAAAAATGTATTCTAATAGCATGGTAGAAATCTGCATGGAAAGAAATATTTGGAATTTGGTCTCTTAAATATTATTTGACATATATATATACTAAATTGTTGGAATTTTTCTTCCTTACACTTAAATGTGTATTTTATATGACGTTTGTAAGTTCTAATAAATTAAATTATGACATACGACATGCAAGTATATAATGAGATAAAATTATAACCTGTCATGTTAAAAGAAATTATAAATATGTATAATTGCTTATTTCTCTTATAAGGACGAGACTTACGATAGATGACATGTCATTCAGAGTCTTTTACAGTACCATAGGAAATTTCTATATGATTCTTAATTCTTAGACAAGGTGGTTTAAGCTCGGAGAGCGCCCTTGATTCAAGCTCGTGATGATCATAATTACAGGAATACACAGATAGATGAATAGGGTGGCTTAAGCTCAGAGAACGCTTATATTCACAACCCGCTATCCAGTTAGTCCGATTTTTGGATAAATGAGTTATTGGCTAATTAAATAAGTTGAATAAAATGGAAATGACTACTTGTTACATTATTAGTAAATGTTTTATGATATGTGACATAAGAATGTATAATGTTCATAGGTTCAACTTATTATGAATAATTTATGGTTAATTGTTAATATGATCGGCATATTCACTTTGATTGTCATTTCATGGATATATGTACCACTAAGCATTAGGTTGCTTAGCGTGTGGGTGTTCCTGCAGGCAGGTTTGGAGTCGGTAGCTAGAGGAAGTTGACTGAAGAGAAGAAAGTCCATCAGAGACTATAGTACAGACCTTTGAGGTCAATGATATCATGACATTTTTGTTTTTATTATATGTCATATGAGATATGAATAATTGATTTTGTACATGTCTATTGAATTAAAGAATATGTATTTATGTATGATACAGTTCTGTAAATATCGGGCTAGTCTAACCCAAACTGAATTTATTTCATTGGATGAATGATAATTTTATGCATGATATCAGATATGGATTAATATATTAATATGGTAACATGAAAAATATTTGTATAAAAGGATGTTAAGATAATAATATAAGGAAAATAAAAAGTTTTAATTTTCACACAAGTTTTCAATAACGGAAAGTTTATAACACTTGCTTATATAGTTAGGTTAATCCTAATTATATGAAAGGTGTTATAGGCAATGGAAAGATTTCAAATACCACCTCGTCAAAAAATATATAATGATGGTTGATAATCCCCAGCAGTTATTCCCATTAGAAAAGTATAACTATTTATATGCTGAGGATTGAGAGGAATTCAAAAGAGCATATGAAGATGAATCATTTCATGTACAAATTTTTTTCAAATGCATCTTATAATGTTCTATACAAATTAGTAATAATGATTTCAAAATATTAAATAAACAATTTATTTAAATCTCATTTAATTGTTTTATTCAAATTAGCACATTTTGTTATGTTTAATGCAATTTGATAAACTAATATCTCTATATTTTATGTGTTTCTTAACAACTAAAAAGAGTTACTACAAAAGCCAAAAAATAGAAGGATGTTTATCCATATTATTTAGGTCGAAAGGACAGTGCAAATAAAAGGCCAGAATGGCTCATTGAAGATCTCATTGCCTCTTTCTCCTCTATAGCAACAATACACTCCAATGTCACCTCATCATATGATCGAAGTATTGATTGGGTACGAGCTAGAACAAAAAAACATATCAAGAAAATTGTGCAATTCCAGTCGAAGAGATGAGAGAGATGACACGTAAAATGATATGTATAAATTGTTAAATGAAATCTAAATAGAAAACACTTTCATTTAGCTGGGATTGGTTTTTTATGTTTTATTATTTTTAATAGGAGTCATTATGGGAGGAGGTAAATCAGAGAATATGGGTATCATAGGGGTAGGATGATATATTAACTCGTGCACTTAGTAAATCCGAATATTTTGGCTCTATTTGTGGTGTTAACAGTTGGGCCACTATATCCATTTTTTTGGTAAATAAGGTAGAAGGAAACAATCTACCTTTATCTCAGAGGAACAAATGACAACATTGAGAGATAAAGTGACTTCTCAAGTAAGTCAAAAATTACAAGCTGAATTTGCTCAATAGATGGTTCAATTTAAGGCTATTATGATGATGCAGTATGAGACTAACAATAAGTCATCTCAATTTGTACCTGAAGTGGAGGTAGAGCCGGGTCCCTCACCTGGTCTCCATGTGCCTAGTAACTACCACTCTATTGACCTATTATTTATAATGGGAGATGAACAGGTAAAAATTATGAATTTTATTCATTTCTACTTGTATGCACATTCATTTCCAATTGTACACACTCATATTTACACTTAGTTTAAGACTTAATTGTATACAATGTTGAATTTTGATGATAATACAGATATATAGGTCATGCCACCTTACAATTAATCGTAAGAGATAGACAATTATGGTGGCGAAAGACACAATTCATTCAAGTATTTTAGATGTATTGCTACACAATATTCCTATAGCTCCAAATAACTTGAAGGTGTCTGCGGATCTCTCTTTTACTAGTTATGAATTATAACCATTTCCTGTGTCTACAAACAAGTTCCTTACTATGGGATAGGCACATGGTAGTTTTGTTCAATGGCCACAACATTTCATCGTCCATAGGAAGGTATGAATTAATATTTCTCTATTTCACTCCCTAATTTTTTAATAAATAGTATTTATTTCATAATACATTGTAATAATATACTATTAATTGATAGGAAAATATAAATCAATCTTCAAAGAAAAGCACAATTTGATCAAGGTAGCGGTTTTACAAAAGAATCAGCTATAGAGCCATTGGTTGAAGTAAAAATTTTATCAAGTTTGAGCAGACGAATACTCAGCTTGCATGATTTCGTTTCTGAGCTATATGAGGGGCATATGTTTCAACTTGCTCTTCTCAAGGGTTATTTTGTTATCCATAAGGCACAGATAACGATGTATTTATCAGCCGATAAGATATATCTCAGCTCCTCTCCATGGAATGACTTGATATCTCGGTCATCAAAATTTTTATACTGTAAGTGATTATAGTTTATATAGTTAAAAATGCTAAATATTGAACTGTTATATTGTAATACAATTTCAACTTATGTTAGTTTTGTACTTTATACATGTAAGTGTCTTTATAGAGTCCACAGCCAATCATCTATACCGATTGGTTTTCTCTATCCAAGTAAATTTAAATAGGATATGTACAAAGTGTAACAGCTCTTATCCTTCCATATACACCGTCGTATACCAGATGGATAAGTAGTGTTACGATTTACAAAACTGATAGTAAAACATTTATACCATTATATAAAAATGTTGTAACATATTTTTGAGTAAAATAAGGTATAAAATAAAAATATATGCAATATAATATCAAATTCATTCTCTAATTACACTCCCCTACCTAAAAGTATTTATTTTTTTTATATATTATTAATATCATAATAACAAAATACATAAAAAAATATCAATCCGTTCGAAATGACTACCACTGTTGCTCGACTCCACACCATGGGCCCACTATCAATAATTATATATCTACAATACTTATCGTTTTATCTTAACTTTAAACCTACACGAGAGAAAAATAAACTTTCGCATTAAATTATACAACTCAGTGATACATTAATTTATAATAATAGTCATTTATAGAAAATATAAAATATAAAATCATTTATCAATATTGTAAACTTATAAAAATTTATTGTCATGCCCATATATTAAATAATAATATACTAATTACGGAGAAACGAGAGGTACATATCATCTCATAATCCTAGAAAATCCACCAGATCAAATAAAATAATGTGAATAAATTATATGGCACAATCCCACAAAACTCACCAGACCGAATATATGTATTATATGACTACAGAACATCCACCGAACTGTAAAGTATAATATATTGCTACAGAAAACTCACCGGGTCAATAACCCTACTAGCATGCCAATAACTCTATTAGTATATCAATAACTCCCTAAGCCGTTGTTTATGCAAATATATGGGCTAAAATATCAAATTCTCATCAAATACGAATTTCCATAATATTTCTAACTATTTTATCATTCAAGAAAATAATGCAAAAAATATATATATTTTTATGTTAATATTTACCATATATAATTATTTCTCAATTTCATAATCATGATATAAATCCATTTAAATCAAAACTCCATCAAAATCATATTTTAAACATTTAATGGCTAAAATTATAAATTATTGTACAAATTTCAACTATCATATACCGGTATTTGCCGGCTCCTTTTCCCGGTCTGCCCTCAGTGCCGATCTCGTAGATGCGTTTGAATAATAAATAATTTTTAATTAACTGCAAAACCATATTTAACATATATTCTATTGAAAACAAAACTCTCTCGTTATTTTCCGCTCTCTCATATATCATTATATCATATCAACATTATTTTTCTCGTTACACTCAATTGATGTTTAGTTCGATATTTCGGTCACCCAACACGTTTTTCAATGCAACAAAAATTTTTTCAATATTATTTTATTTATTTTATTTTCTGTATTTTTCCTCCTCCAAACTATTTTTCTCCTTTTACTTTCTTTTTTTTTATATAAAAAAATCCATTTTTCCACTCACAAATTCCTATTAATTTAACAAATGCTTTAAAATTTCCAAATAAATTTCTATAATCACTTAAACTCATTTTCTTGCATTTTCTATCACCAATTTCACCAAAATAATATTCAATAATTTCCAATAAAATTTTCAATAATTATGCCAAAAATTCAAAAATTTACCAAAAATTCTATTAAATATTTCATTCATTCCAAAAACTATCTTCGACTTCCAAACACTTCATTTAACTCCATTTTCATCATTTTAAGGCACAAATCATTAAGAATAATTTTTCAAAAATTCGGCCATAATTATGCAAAATTTATTAAAATTATTTTCATCAAATTTTCACTATACTCATCTTCCCCGAGTCTCATTCTATTCATTTTCCATTTTTATTTAATTTTTGTATAGTTTTCCTACAAAACCATAACTGTTCTTTTTTACAAATTCAACATCAATCACACTACCAAACCAAAATTTATTTAAAATCATCATTCAAATCAACTTAAATTTATAGAAATTTGAAAAAAAAATGAAGAAAATCTCATATATAATTTTCTTGGAATTTTTGGCCAATATATGATTTTACTCCAAAAATATTTTATTCACTCCTACTTAATTTTATATACTTCTTTATGATTGGATGATAGTAATTTGTGAGAAAAAATTGAAAGAAATAGAGAGAAATAGCATGGTGGTCGTGTAAAGAAAGAAGAAGAAGACGATGATGTGTTTTTTTTATATCATGAATTTGTTGAATTTTTATCTATTTTTAACTTTATATATTTGATTAGTACTTAATTAATTTTAATTAAACCTAATTCTTGTTCCAATTGGTAAATTAAAATTAATCAAGAAGATAAATGAAATTTTATCCAATTTAGTTCAAAAGAAACTTTGACTTTGGACTTTTTCTACCAATTTTCCAATTTTTCAATCTAGTACTTGAATAAATTTATTTTCTTAAATTTCATATCTCAAATGACTTTATCTCCTTAAATTGAACATATCAATATTCTCAGAAAAAATTTCACTTCTTTGCAAAATGACCACCGGTGCAAAAATTACCATTTTGCGATATAGTCTTTTTTTTTTAAATTATGCACGTAAAAATTTATCTAAAGTCTGATTTCTAAATTATTAGTTTTAAAAATCTTTGAATTCAATTATGGTCACATTGACTTCATTGAAATAGCAAACGCATATCTCTAACTCCTAGTCGGAAAATCGAACTATAAATCTGGACTGAGAATATTATTTCTGCAAATCGGAACCCTTAACCTTAAAATATCTCCATATAACTTCATCTATGGCCTTTATGCTTAACTTGAATTCTCACTGCCGGTGAAAATCTTGTATTTTCAGCCATGTTAGTTGTCTTGATTTATGTGCATGACACGAAATCACAACATTTCTTCAAATCAACTCAATATTTATATTAAAACATCATATTATCATATTAAATTAGATTTCTCACACCCGTATGTCCATATTTAGACTCTGGATGGTACACTTTTGTGTTACAGTACAAACGACAACAATACACGTATACAGTCAGGATTTATATCACGAACGTGACACGAATGATAAGAAATCGGTGCAAAATTATATTGTAGATATTCTGCAGGCACAGATGGATAAAAATTTTATTTTACTATCATTAAAACATATTGCATTATATTTTATAATAATATTTTTATTAATTTAATATTATTTTATATATGTGACATCCCGCCTATATAATAGGAATAATCTCATTATATAAACAGGATGTCAGGGATGAGCTAGATAAAACCGCTCCAAATTAAAACTTTTCATTTAATTAACTTATTCATATCCGAATAGACATGCGAATTCAATCATCAAAACATATTATCAGATTATATAAACATATTATACTAAACCATAACTATCAAAATTAACAGTTTCTAACTTACCAAACCTCACAACCAACTATTTATATATATACAATACCGAAATATAAATTATGTCCTTAACTATATACAAAATATATCTATCAAACTAATACACATGATCGTTAACAAAATGCAAAAGTAATATTTATCCGACCCTCAAACTGAGTCTAAAGCATCTTCTTTGGTACGAGCTTGTACTTCCTCTATCAATTTCACAGTCTATTATTTACAAACTTCAGTTTCTGCACGGAAAAAACTCACGTTAAACCAGTTTTAGTTTAGTAGTACATGTAAGTATTTAAGTTTTTCCTATGCAGTCACATAATGCGAAACATAATTATATCATGACATAATTTCAATAAATCAAGAGAAATAATTTAGAAAATAATATGTCAAACTCTTACACGCAGTTCATATTCCGTTATATTACCATTATATTTTACTTTTACTTTTATTTTTATTTTATCCTATCATGAATTACACATATCCAAGCATACATAGTATATAAAAATAAACATAGCAATTAATCTCATGTTACCATATTTTATCATCTTTTTACCATTTTCTTTAGATTATTTATTAAATTTCTACATATTATCTTAATAATTAATTTCCTTAAATTATTTTCAATTTAATTAATCCAAATTTAGTTTCATATAAGCATTTAAGTTTTTACATACAGTTGTAAGGATGCATGACAAATAATTCATAATACGATTCATAACAATCCAAATATATATATTATAAAAGAATTAACACATTCATATGCAGCGTCATTAAATTCAATGAATATATATATATATATATATATATATATATAACTCAATTATAAATTTAAATACTTACAATTCATGTCACGTATGTCAAAGTTCATAAAAATAAGCATGTTATATCACACATTTACCTTTCAATTTGTATCTTTATATCTTTTAATTAATTTCCGAATAATATTTTAATATAAATAGCCCAAAACAATACGTTATCCTGTTGATATCCTTACAAGAACTTGGATCGAAATAAGGCTCTGATACCAATAAATGTGACACCACATCTCTATAATATGAATAATTCTATCATATAAGTAAAATATCACATAATTTAACTAATTAATTAAACTTATCCAAATTTATTTCATTTTTTGAATTTCAGTTGGCCACTTTTTTTCCTTTTTTTTATTCTTTTATTTCTTTATTAATTTTTTTAACTTATTTATCTATTATTATTATTATTTCCACATTTTTACATATATCTAATCCGACTAGTTTTTACTAAAATATAATTTAATCACGAGATCTAATTTAATCAAATTAAATATGTCAATCAACTTAATTTATTTTAATTTCTAATTTAGTCATTTATTTAATTTTATTTCTAATGTCTAACATGTGGTTTTTATACGTATCACTCACACTTATTCTAACTAGACCCTAATTAGCGAGTATTACAATATATCTACAGCCAACACTAGATGTTGATTGTTATTAACCGTGCATGAAGTGAGATATACTTTATGAATGCTCTTAATAACTCTAGTAGACAATTAACTATTAAAGAACCTATTAATATGTAAGTTATCATATTTGTTCTCATATTTTATTATAAATTTAGTATTACATTGATTGCATATTTTAATATATAAACTTATTTTTCAGGATATTTAGATTATACTAATATACTACTGGGAGAGACACCTCGTACTCTTTGTATTAGAAATTCATTGACGTAATAATTTTATCATTTCTATATATACTAGTTAGATTTGAATTTCATCTTCTACTTCATACTCATTAACTTTTGTAATGTTATTTCTGTATTTTTTATAAGTGTTTGAGACAACCTGAAAGTGTTGAATGTGAGCACTATATACTCAAATATATGTACGATATAGTAACCCTTCATAGCACGGATATTTAATTGCTTATAGTAATGATATTTCTAATACTTATATGTAATTTATTACAATTTATACTCATATCAACATTATAATTCTTTTAATATTTTCTATTTTGTGTTTAATTTGTTTTGTAGACAACTTTTGAGACTGAACTATATAGTGAGGCACAAATTGATGAAGTTCGGAAAATATGGTGCGACTTTTTTGCTCATTAGCATATATAAATTTAATTCAAATTTCAATTTTTTTTAAGTGTTTCAAGATTAGAATAAGTACATTGTATTATAATTTTTTTTTATAAATTTAATTGTTCTATTATATTTTTATACAATGAGCATTGTTTTATGAATTATTGAATTTGAGTTGACTAATTGTTTAGGATGCTTATGACTTTAAGTTACTCAAAAGCCTATAATGCCTTGTAGATTTGAAGTTGTAGTTTTAGAATATTGCTTTGTAATTGAATTTAAAATGATTGAATTTAAGTTAATTGATGAATTGTAGTTTACTTTAGATGTTTAAAAGCTTATAATAGCTTTAGTTGAAGTATATGTATGATGAACTGTTGCTGGTAGTTTGAATTTATAGGTATATGGTATATATGCAAAAAAATATTACAAATATTTTTTAAAAAAAACCAAATAGGTTTGTCATGCTGTAAAATGGTCTTATCAAATGAAGTCATATAAATCTGTTTTATATAAAATAGTCGCATATGATCTAACTCAGATAATACTGTTTTTTCAAAAATAAACTTATCTGGTCATGATCAAATGCGACTGTTTTTACACAAAACAGACTTATCTAATATAATCGGATGCGATTATTTTTAACAGTCGTATAAGATCTACCTGTTAGGTATGTCTCTTTGTTATATGTTTGTTCATGAACAAATGTATTGATCCAACAAAAAATTACAAAAGATCATTTTCTGTACTAGTGTTTAATGCTTATATTATACTATATATAAAAAAATCATACCAAATTATCTTGTCCATTATAATTGTTAATTTATTTACTATATATAAATTATCTCATCAAATATATTTTTTACCTATATACACATGAATGAGTGCTCAATCAATGGAATGTTTGCTTTTAAATTACAAAAAGTGCTTATAAAATAGAAATATCAGTTTGAGGACGAAACAAGGGATCGACCTGTGGCGGACATGTTATGCTGACCCTCTCTTCCTATCGCTAGAAGTGAAATACATTGCGCGGCTGCCCGATCATGGTATAATCAGAGTAGCTTAGTATGCTATTTTACCGTTTTATTTATTTTTTGCCTGCCGACTTTCTATGATTATTAATTTATTTACTATATATAAATTATATTATTCATTATATTTTTTTCCTCCTCCATAAACAATTTCTCAAATGTAGTGTAAATTGAAAAAGGTAGCTACAACTATATTTAGATATATTTTCTTGTGAAATCGTTATCTTTTTCAGTTTCTTAAGGAGATCGGGAATTTTGATATTGGTAGAAAAGATTGAATCTTTTGTATTCATTTTTAAATTGTTTTATTAATTTTTTTATTCCCTTTAATATTAGTATCAGTATTTTTATATATAAAACAAATATAACTATCTAATTCTAATAGAATTAAACTTCTAACTAGTAAATTATTAATATTATTTACTAATAAATTAAATTATTAAATGATAAAATTAATTCAATTAACTAATTATAATTATATTGACTTTTTAGTAAATTTTTCTGTTTTTATATTTCTATTTTTATATATAGTACGATATATATGATATAAAGATATGAAATGACATGATTATGACTAGGAAAAATTACTATTTGCCCCATAGATTTGAAAAATATATTATTTGAAAAGTATATGATTTGCTTCTTAAAATTTTATATAATACACTATTTCCCTTCTGATATTTGAAAATTATATTATTTACTCTATAAAATTTTGACAAATTCCATTAATGCATCCCTACAAGTTCAATTTACTAGACTAATATCCAATGAGTAAAATAGAATATTCTTTTTTACTAGTATTTTATATTTTTTTCAAATTTTAGGGAATACTAATGTATTATGTCAAAATACATTGAACAAATTATATATTTTTTTTAATCTCATAGAGATAGTAGTATACTATATCAAATTACATGGAATAAATAGTAATTTTTCCTTGTGATTTATCCGTAAATAGCAGTCTATGCTTTACCACTTATAGGTTTTATCTTCCTATTAATTTATTGTCATTTAAATTACAAGTATCAATTTGTATTCTGGATAGATATAAATAATAAAATTCTACTTCACTGGTAAAATTTTTTTTTTTTAAAATTCATTGAGATAAAATAGAAATTAAAACGTAATTTTCTTAATTAATTTCTTTATATGATATGTAAGTATTCTATATTGCATATTTTTTAGCGTTAATATCTTAATATAATTGTTTATAAATAATTAAATATTCATTATAATTTTTTAAGTACAATAATTTAGTCTATATATATATATATATTCCGTGTATTTTTCTCTATTATTTTTTTAAACAAAAACATAATTTTATTTTTATATCATTACACGTTTTCATATATAAAATATAGTTACCTAATCCTAATACAATTTGACTTCTAATTAATGAATGATTAATACTATTTACTAATAAATTAAATTATTAAATGAAAAAATTAACTCAATTAATTAATATAATCATGTTGGTTTTTTGGTAAATTTATCTGTCCTTCTTATTCTCAATTTATATATAGTATGATTTATCTTATATGGTTTGATATAATACATTAGTACTTTTGATGTTTAAAAAATATATTATTTGCCCTATATAATTTGATATAATATATTAATGCCCCAATATTTGAAAATTATACTATTTATCCTCTAAAAGTTTCATATATTGCATCAATATTTCCTTACAAATTTGATTTATTGTACTAATAGTCCCTAAAGTTTTATATATCATAATAGTAGTCCCTAAATAAAAGAGAATATATTTATTTACCAATGGTAAATATTTTAAAATTTAACAAAAAAAAATTATATAGAAATGGCAGATAATATATTTTTTAAATATTAGGGGTACAAATATACTGTATCAAGCACGAAGCCTTTTTTTTTTTTTTTTTCTTAACAATTTAAAATGATACTTATGCTTAAAAAATACTCACTCAATTTTGTTTTTAAATTCATGACTGCCACGTAATAATTTTGATGCATATTTGATGATCGCCGCTGTTTTTTTTTTTTTTTTAAATCAGAAGATAATTTTGAAAACAATTAATTAGTTTATGTATCAATTTGTAAACTTTAGCAGGATGAGAAAAAACTGAATACAACTTAGGTAGATCGAATCTACTATATTATCTATAAATCAATCTAAATACATAATAATATACGTTTAATTGTTTTATTTTTATTAATTAATGTGAAGATAAAAAAATAAAACAATTAATGCATGTTATTGTGTAATTAGATTGGTCTAGTAAACTAATCTATCTAAAAATTTCTAGAATACAAATAATTTAAATATTTTTTTAATAATTAAACCATATAAATATATCTATTCAAAATTAATAATATGTGAATTAGGTCTATACAAATAAAATTAGATCAATATATATGTATTTCTAGTATATAAACCATTTATATAATTGGATCAATTCAAATCTATTTGATAAAAACTAAAATATTACATGGACATATAATATATGCCAACGGTACGTAATAAAATAAAAGATTAGAATTTCTTTTGATATTATATTTGATATAAAATAAAAAAATATGTTACAAAATAAAGAATATGAGAGATCAATATGTTTTTTTTAGAATAATTTTTTTTGGAAAATTGACATAAATAAAGTGTTAAATTACAAAATACCATAAATATAAATGACAAAACTTATTATTACAACTAACATTTCAAGCTAAACAAAATTCCAAACCTACAATTCAAGAAAATTGAAAACCCATGCTTCAACGGTCTGCTACTAGAAAACTTAAAGTTAAGCGCAATCAGTGGGAATAATTGGTCCAATTTTATTGCTTATATATATATATATTATATTTAAATATTATATAAATAACATATTATCGCATATAGAAGGTTTATTATCTAATTTTTATTGAGAATGTATGAATTAAAAATTTATGAAATTACATTTTTAAAATAACTAACAAATTTATCAAACATATTATCTTAATTTTATATTTTAAATATATAAAGGTTATATACATACGTGAATAATAGTAAAATGTGACAAATGTTGTATTATTCAATTACATTCAAATTTGAATCAAATTTGAAATAAAAAAAATAAAGCAATTACAAAGTGTATATATATATATATATATATATTATAAGTTTTACATCATATTATTATTTTTATTATTATTATATGTAAGTTATATACATGTTGTATGTTATTTTTATTATTATCACTATTTTCCGGTATCATTCTCACCTTCTAACTCCAAACTCATCATCTTCTCCTATACATACAACAAATCCAGAATTTTAATGACTAGAACTTCTACGGGTGAATTTCACTCACAATCCTCCAATTATATAATTCGTAACAACTCAATACCTGAAATATTATTTGTAGCACAAATGTATCTCAATTATGTAAATTGTAACAACTCAGTATCTCAATTATATAACTCGTAACAACTCGGTACCTGAAATATTATTTGTAATACAAGAGTACTTCAATTTTTATTTTGTAATACAAAAGTACCTCAACTTTTATTTTGTAACTAAATAGTACTTCCGTATTTGAATGTTAGTCTCTTTAACATAAGCATGATATAAAATATCCACATTAAATAAATTTAATAAAAATAAAATTAGATGTAATATTTACATCAGATTAATTTTAATTTTATTGACTATGTATTACAACTAATTTTGTTTTTATTAAAATTTATCTGTATATTTCATGTTATACTTCTATTAAAGAGACTAATGAGTATTTGATAGTGCTGTTGAGTGTTTCAAAAGCAGATTTTGAATTTTTTTTATTTAATTGACTAATTTTTTTAAATTGTTTTTTTCTCAAAAATGCTTCTAGAAAAAATATCTATTTATCTGTATTCACCAAAAATAGTTTTCAAAACTCAAAAAAATTAAAAATACAATTTTTTTCTTCTGAAAAATATTTTTTCCAAACACAATGCTAAATAAATCCTAATAGGTGAAGACATAAGTACTATTTAGTTACAAAATAAAAGTTGAAGTACTTTTCTGTCACAAATAATTTTTAAAGTACTGAATTGTTATAATTTACATAATTGGAATACTTTTGTGTTACAAATAATTTTTAAAGTACTAAATTATTACAATTTACATAATTGAGGTATCTTTGTGTTACAAATAATATTTCAGGTACCAAATTGTTACAAATTATATAATTGGAGGACTATGGATGAAATTCACCCAACTTCTACTAATGAGAACAAAAATAGACATACCTAATCACAAAATATATGTGAATTACAAAAAAAAAAAGCAATTTTTTTTAAAAAATTATAATAAAAATAATGTCTTACAGGATTGCACACAATCATAGTGTTTAAATAAAATGCAACTCAATGAACATTACATAAAGTATATGTTAAATTATTGTTATATGTATATTATATGTTAGTTATATGTATATTAATTGTTATTAATATTGTTATCACTATTTATCAATGCCATTCTGAAATCCAACTCTAAAATCTATCATCTTCCACTAACATATATATCAAAATCCAGGACTTCAACAGACAAAAATTCAACTAATAGAAACAGAAACAAAATTATATAATATAAACAATTACAAAAAATGTAGGTATATGTAAGGTTTATTATATTGGGCAACTATGCTTTTAAGTATAAATAACATAGAGAGTATATGTGAAACTCATCAACCAAACAAATTGCAAAATGATAAACAAAATAAAAATTATATGTAAAATATATGTGAAGTATATGTAAGTTATATATTTATATTTTTATAAACAAAAAACAAGACCAAAAGGACAATAGATTTATATCTAAACCAAAAATACAAATGAAAAGTATAACGCATGATTCTATTATAATCCGTTCAATTTCAAGGCTATCACCATACTAATTAGAGCTTCATGTCTAACCATCTTCCATCTGCTATCACTGCCAACAACAAATTGACACTACTTTCTTCAACTGTTTTTGCTTCGCAGACCCACTTCTTTTGTCCTGTAGCAAAATGACATAACTCCTTGCCTCCCTTTACCAAATTTCCATAACTTCTCTCATCCCATAGCCTATGACTACCTAGCAAAGCAATTCAAGGGAACCATTGTGTATCCAACATTTGCATAACATCTATTACTACCACCACAAGCATCGTAACAAGATAGACATGCCGATGCACCAAATTTAGAAGCACCAAAAGTATCACAAAAACAATAATCACATACAATAATCATAATCACAAAAAATAAGAATAAAAAAAAATGAGAAGATGAAGACAAAATTCAACCATAGCCGCCACAACCAAATCCAATCAGAGTGCAACAAAAACAAACATGATTACATAATTTACACTAGGATGAAGACAAAAAGCATCGCTGAAGTCAAAATCAGAGTCAAATATAGATTTATGACTTCTGGATAGTTGTTGAAGAATAGCTATTTCTAGTTTTAGAGGCTTTTTGGGATAGAGATGATTTTTATGATGCAAGTGTTGCTTCCAATACTAATAGAACGAAGATTGCCGGTGCAAAAATGAAAAAAGAGACCTAAACTCAATAAAAAGGGTGAAATGGTGAGAGTTGAGATTCAAATTTTTTCAAAGCAGAAGGAAATAAAATGTAAAAAGTAAGTCTAAAATCCTGCACATTGATGGTTAATATGGGGGCAGATTTATCGCAAATAGGGAAGTTAAGGGAAATATAGGGTTTCGTGACAATTGTAATTAAGTTTAATTAGCTCCGATGTTTGTAGTATTTTGAAAAGTGTATGATGTTATGGTAAGTATTTGTTAAAAGGTGTCAAGTGGGGCCTTTTTCTCTAATTGTCCTTATTAAATTGATTAGATATTAAGAACTATAAACTAATGCAATTAAGTATAAATTCTGAGATAATCTAATTATGCAGTGATTATCCAGTTATCAGAAGAATACTGTAGCGACAAAATTAAGGCCCAGACTGAGCAAATTCATTTGGATTTACTATCGTTATAATATTAGAAAATGGTTATTTATCTCTATTTTACTTTAAATGTCTATTTTGAAATTCTTTTTAGAAAAAGTTCAACCCAAAAAAAAAAAAAAAGGTTTCACCTCTTTTTCTACAACAAAATAGTTAAAAGAGAAATTTATTAATTTTTAAATTATTAAAAATATTATCGACGTACGGATTATTTGGGAAAAATCCGCTGCGATATTATTGTTAATACTTATTTATTATCCTTTATCTTAATTTTTATAGTTGTACTTCTATATAATATTTTAGTTAAATAAATTTTATTATCATTAATACTTTATATATTATTTGGAATTATTCTGTTAATTTGGAATTTGTAATTTTTAATATATATATAAAATTGATGACACCAACTAACCAAATCTATCATTTAGCCTGAGAAATCAGAGATTTAAATTCGTAAATTAATTGCTTATGAAAATAAATCACAAAGACAATCAGATGTCTTAGAGAGGGATCATTCAAGAGATATTAAAGCCGTGAATAAGACCGAAACTTGTAACAAATTGATAAATATTAATGCATAATCTATATAAATATTCAACATTGCACGTGTTCATACCAACAAAATTTATTTAAATACTCAGACAATAATGAAATACTCATAATAAACATATCAAAATTTATTCACCTTTAATCCCAAACAACATAAATGGAATATTTGAGGCCTATATCTAGTAGCAAGAGTATTTATTCTTGGAAAGTAAAGTATTGAGTTCAAATTATCTTTTCTGCATTGGGTATGATTTCGCTTTTATAGTGAATGCAAAATGATGACTACCCTCTATTGTATATCTTACTGCCCGCTTAACTCATTAAATATTTTTTTTTCTGGTAAAAAAAAAAAAAGCTGAAATGGAATGATAGCTATGCTTTTTCATTTAATCAAACGTTTCGAAAAGAAGTTGAAAATGTCATGAAGTTTTATATTCGTTGAAATAACATTGTTTTTTTTTTCCAAAAAAAAAAAAAAGAAATACAAAAGTTCTAAATGGAAACTTGAATTGGCAGCCCTAATCAACATATCATTACCATTAGAGTAAAATTTATTGGTTAATTTTTCTCAATTACAAACGAGTTTACATATTTTATTAGAATATTTATTTTATTTTATTTTTATCTTAAACTTGTAGAAGAAATTTGATCATGATGTGCATGCATGCAGTGAATTAAGGTCTTTCATTTTTAGACTTCTTAATTACGCCCATAAATGTTTTTAATTAACCTACTAACTTACTCTAATTGCTCTTATTACTGAATCAAAATCCCATTAATCTTTTACAAAAACGTAATGCAAAGATTTGCTCCTAAAATTGGTAACAATATAATATATATTTCAATTTCATTTGAAATCTTCAGCTCAGTTTCAGATCAAGAAATTAACTCATAATTTTATATTTCACAATCAGCTATATATATTATAATGGGAAAATTACGATAATTTGATACATTAGTATTTTCTGAAATTAGAAAAATATATAATTTGCTCCATGTAATTTGATATAATAAACTATTATTCTTTTGAAATTTGAGAAAAAATATAATACACTAGTAAAAAAATATTTTCTTTTGCTCGGATGTATTAATCTAGTAAATTAAACTTATAGAGATGTACTAGTATAATATATTAAAATTTCAGGAGATAGATAATATAATTTTCAGATTTCGAAAGTATTAAAATATTATATCAAACTATAAAAAATAAATTATTTATTTTTAAAATATCAGAAACGTACTAATATATTATCTCAAATTATATGGACAAATAATAATTTATTCTTATTAAAATTAAATCATGCACAGCAGATAATTATTAAGATATTGATTTTAAGAAACTCGTAATTTAATAATGAACTGTACAGCAGCTTAATAGTAAGTATTAAGGGTTTGACAGCCTGGAGATTGCTTTTTATCTGATGACTTTACCAATTTTCACATGCCTCCATATTAATTCATCAGTAGGGCTGCTGATACTTGTCAGTTTTCAATATAAATATTTATTATTTACTAATTATTTTATGAGCATCTCTTGATTGATTAAGATGGCATATACAGACGTTCATATTTAATATGATTATATATATATATATTTTCTTCTGGTACAAATATGATTCTATAGATTTGGAAAAAGATATCATCTTTATATATATATATATGATAACTAAAATTTTTTTTATGTTAAAATATTATATTAATCAATTAAAATATTATATTAATTAACTAAAATATTAAAAATATTTTTATTTATTTATGATAAATTTGATATTTTGTTAATTTAAAAAATATAATATTAAAAAAAAATGACAAATTTGATATTTTAGTATAAAGTCGATGATATTAAAATTTTATTGATATTTTATTTTTATTTTTTAAGATAAAAAAAGAATGTTAAATTTGATATTTTATTTATATATAATAGGAAAAATTAATCGAAAGACTATTTACAGTATTAAATCAAATATGAAATATTTCATAATATATTTTTAAAAATATATAGATAATTAGTATATGTAGGATTACAATAATTTACAACCAAAAAAAAACTCTTTTTATCTCCGTTAAAAAAAATGAGAACTACCGATAGAGCTTTTACTAAAAATATGTTTAAAAAAAATAATTTACAAAAAATTAAAAAAATTAATTAATTAAATAAAAAAATCTAAAACTTATTTTTAGGATATTAAACAACAATCCAAAATACATCTAGTGTATTGAAAGGATCCTGTGATCATACTGTTCATTGCAGGTTATAATTAAGATTATCAATTTTTATCCCATATCTTCATCTCATTTTAAGACAATTGCAAATAGATTGCAAAAAGTGATATGACAATTAATGTAAGAGAGAATTTGAAAACTTACAAATTATGAAAGATGTCAAGAGACAATTTTAAAGGAATAAAAAATTAATGTGGATTTTACTTCTATTATTTTATAAGAAAATTGAATAAAATAAAATAATAATATATACTAAAATATTAATCGGGTCATAAATTAAAGTTCAAGACAATTCTAGAAATAGAATGTATTTAAAAGTGTAATTTAAATTTTATTAATATAACAGTAGAGACCATTTTTGCAATTATATTTCAATTGCATAGGTGAAGATGCACTAGGAAAAAATGTAAATCGAAATATAATAAAATTGAAGTGAATTAATCTGAAATTAATTCAAAAAATAAATCGATTTGATGGTCTGCATAATTAATCGACTCAAATTTTGAAAATGATAGGAATCTAAATTAACCCAAACCGATTTCAAATCTAGTTGTAATTATATATAGCAAAGTTGATATCTTATTATGGTTTCGTAGTAAATTAAAGTGAGTTAAAAAAAAATTGAGCGAGAAAGGAGAAGATTCTGATGAATGCCTGGATTTCCGGGCTTTGAACATCCTCCTTTAATGATTTTTCTTCTCAGACAACAAAATTTTTTCTCTGAATAAGATCTTTTTGAGCTGAAAACATGGCGGTTCCACTTGATGATTAACGCATAGGTAGCCGCTTTCAGCTCCACATCCTCTGAGATCTACTTACCTTATATCTCGTTTTTTTGAATTGATTTTTTGTTACCTGTTTTAGATTTGTGGATCTTAAAATTTGCGGGTTTCTTGTTAAACTTTTTCTCAAATCAATTCTCTCTACTGGGTCTTCGTTTTTATAAACAAATTTTGCTGGATTCCCTATTTAAATATTGATTTATGGGCATTAGTGGTTGTCACCGGCAAAAATTGAGACAAATTGAAAAGCAAGACAAAAATACAAAAACTGTTTTTTTTTTTTTCAGCTTATCCAGAATGTGCAGCAACACCAGCAGTGGAGGGAGTAGTGGTGGCTGTGGTGGAGTTGGCGGAGATAATGATGGTGTATATTCAAAGAAGCACAGGAGACAAAGAGTAGTAAAGAGAGGGCCAGGAGTGGCAGAGCTAGAGAAGATCTTGAGAGAACAAGGAAAGAGAAATGATTTAGTTGTAGTAAAGAATGAAGGGTTGTGTTTAGTTTCACCAATTTCTACTTCTAGTTATCAGCCACAATCAAATTATTTGCCTGCAACAGTCTCATTTGCTTCAAATTCGAAACATTTTAATCCACCATCCCCACCAAAAATCTATGCCACTAACCCATCATTAGTAGGTGGCAATATTAATGGTGGTGGAAGGATAGGTTTTCAAGCTTTGTTGCCCACAATGTGGAATTCTTGCGATACAAATCTTGATAGTGGAACATTTCGATTTCCCATTGTTTTATCCAATGGATCAAGTAATCATTTGATTCCCTCACCATCTACAGCGGTAATTCAGCAGTTGTGGTTTCCTAATTATGATCATATTAAGCTGGTTTCTGATGTGGGTGCTGTATAAAATTGCAGAAAAATCTATTTCCACATATTCCTGTTGTGTCATCATCTTCAGCAGCTCCATCTGCAGGACCTTATCATGGTAGAGAGCCCCCTTCAAACCAAGCAATTCCATATCATCACTCTACTCTATGGCCAGAAGAAGATAAGGCATGCTGATCAATCCTTTATGTTAATATTTTCATTTTCATAATCTCTGATTGGTAACTGAACATGCCATTGTTAATGTGTATTTGTTTTGTGTAGATGATTGGTGAAAAAAGAGCAAGGCCATTTTCCTTGGAGATTCCTCCTGTTCCTGAATTCCACTGCAAATTTCCTACATTTTTATCTGACATGAACAGATTCGACTCATCATTTTCATTTGGTAATAGTAGCATTATCAATCTCGAACCAAGTGACGCTATCTCCAGGTTAATTTGCCTGTCTAACTTAATTCCATTAACCCAATTTATTAATATTAATTACTATCTAATTATACTAACTGACATCTTGATTCTTTTTCGGAGAAATCAGACCAACTACTTCCTTGCAACCCAACTTCAGGAAATGCAATATAGATAATGTTGGTGCATCGTGCAGCAATTTGCTCCTATTTCCCTCTCCAACCACTCTTCCATCGGTTCATACCCAGAAAGCAGAAATACATCAATTGAATTCTTTCTCTCTTCAAGTAATAATACAGTAATTAAGTTTCTAAAGAAATAATTAAGTTTTCTGTTTGACATATATATGAATGTAATTGAATTATTTGTTCATGTTTGAAGGAAAGCAATGGGGAGTCAGAGTCACAGCATAGGTCAACAAAAGGTGGATCCATTCAAAAGAAACAATTCTATAGCTTCTTACTTCCAAGGGAGAAATTGGGGATGGAAGAAAGCTTAAACAATGAGAGATCAGTTGAAACAAGAGGAGATGGCATTGATCTAAACCTCAAACTCTAAGTGGGAAAATTAAAAAAAAAAAAAGTATGTATACATAACAAATATGGCCTTTTCAGTTACTATTTCCGGCTGAGATGTATTTCTTTGTACAAATGTGCAAATTTTAGTTTATATAATTATGTGTAAAGGGTTCTTGTCTTAATTTGTTAATTGTGTAGCTGAGGTGTAATTGTTAATGTTACTAATACAATCATCAGAATTGAAAGGTCTCGAGATGATACTAATATAATGATCAGCACCGTAAAGTCTCGAGTTTGAATTTTCAATCAAACTTTTGTTTTAAAATAAATAAAAAATTACAGCTCAAATCATTATTATTAAAATCAACCATGACCAGCCCAGTTCAACCGATTAAACCAATTGGCCACTAACTTGGCCGGTTCAGGATATTAAGCACTGGTTCGGTCAACGGGGTAAAAAGTTCTTGTTCTAATTTGTTAGTTGTGTGATTGAGGTTTGACTGTTAACGGTATTGGTACGATGATCAGAACTGTATAGTTTTGATTTCAAATCTCTTGTCAAACAAAAGAAAGAAATATAAAAAATACAGCTGAAGAGAATGTAGCTGCAATTTTGATTCAATAATAAAAAAACTACTCAAACACAACTATGACTAGTTCCTAAAAACATTAAATTAACATGTACCAACTTAGAATAAAATCTTAAACAACAGTTATCCCCATCCAAGAACAGTGGTAAGAACATAAATAAATGCCAAAGATATAGGATATAGAGCATAGGCTATGATACTTGTCCAAAATGGAAATGTGGAGGAAAATGTGGCAGAAAGACCCATTCCACCGCATATTATTAGAACTGTCAAAACTTCTGCTGACACATCCCATGATAAATCTTTTATGCAAACTAAAGCCAAGAATATCACCAACCCCATCACATTGTTCATGAATACTCCCCCATAAAGCTGCACCATCAATCCAATAAATTAATTTCAATTTCAACCGCAAAAGAATAAATTACTAAAATTCTTCTAGTTTTAATTTCGACAAATAGAAATAAACTTTTTAAAAATTAACAGTGCATTTTGCCATTTGGCAAATGTTGTCTAAAATAATTATTAGGAATGCCGGAGGTTTGAACATACCGAAATATCTCTAATTTATGTTACCTAGTGGGTCCTAAATTTATTATAATCAATTTTTTTTTTTCAAATCTGATCATAATCTTTTTTAGTAATTCAAGTTTCGCCAAGTGAAACAATAATAATGACATAAATCAGGAACATTTCAGTAGCCTCCAACCTTATTATCTCATACTGCAATTGCCCAAATGGCAAAAGATGCACTTTCAGTTTTTAAAAAGTTTATTTTTGCACTTCGAAATTAAAATCTCAAGGATTTTTTAGTAACTTGTTAAGTGCAAAATATATAATTGATTGAAAATTAAATTCAAAAATTCAATCATCTAATATATAAATTAAATCAAAAGAAATTTGAACCTCTGAAAGTGTTAAAGAGACTGCCTCTTCTGTCTTCTCCCTAGCAGAAGTTATTGCTCTATATGCCATTTTGAAACCCAAAGCTAACGGTACCGCAACATATGAAATCAAGAATGAGGGGATATTTATATCCGTCGCGAAATCTTGGATGCTCGTCATTAAAGGAGTTGCTAGCACAAAAGTAGCAGCTATTCCACAGATGATGAGAGTTGCAGATTTGATGTAATTCCACCATGCATTTTTAGAAGAAGTACTATTCTTGCTTGCCTTGCCTGTTGTCAGCAGGCTCTGCTGCTCATCGCTAGTTCCCTGCCCATTAATGGCAGCATATCCTCATTTATTGTTAACTATTTCTGTTTCACAATCACAAGAATTCAAGCGTGTATACCTTTGAATTGCTACTAACGACAGACGATTTCTTCTTGGTCTGACGAGCTTGATTGCTCGCCGATGTATTAGCCTCGCTAAGCAATTTTGCTAGCGAGTCGTTGAACTCATTCTCGGTAATAATAGAATCAGCAGATTTATCTAAATCTGTCATTAGTTTTGACACAAAATCGTCAACATCCAAGCCATATTCTTCTATTTGCATTCCAAGCACTAATGCCCGAAGTTCAGCAGCTGTAATTTGTTTGTTGTTGTTCTGGTCAATCTTGCCAAATAGCCTGCAAACATTTTCAGATACAAGCAATTACAGTAAAAATTTAGATATGCCATAGCTAAACTGAACAAAATCTTGATTACTCGCTTATTGCAGCTTGATTAGGCTTCCCGTTAGGCAGGCGGAGAGCTTGTAGCAGGTTCTGTTGTACATATTTACGCATTAAATATTCCAGTCTTCTTTCTTTTATCCATGGTGTCAATGCCTGTACAAAACATAATCAATGAAGTTGATCGAATTATATAAACTTAGTCCGGATAAGTATTTCTCAGTATTAAGTACCTGATAAGTCATGTAACCAATGAGATAAAGTACTGTTATAATGAGAGAAATCACGATTACGACTTTCTGAGCTGAAGATGAAGTCAGAATTTTTGCCAGTTGAAGTAGTAGAAATGGGATCATGGACAACAGCATGATTGCTGCTGTATACTTAGTTTGAATATCAGTCCTTACGCCATAACCTGCAAAGTTGGCCATACTTTTAGCAGCTGAAAATGTTTGCATTAATTATAAAGAAATTTATAGAGAAGATGAAATGATTAAGAATTGACCAGTTAAACTGAATTTCTTTTGGTTTCGGGTATTTGATGAAGTTGAAGATTCTGAAAGATCATAGCTGCCAAAAGCAACAACAGAGGCCCAAGTTAAAGTAAGATTCATGATCACTGAGCCTGCAAGTATGCCCATTCCCATTTCTGCCATTGTTTCCACTGTATCTGCTGTTCCAGAGAATCCTGACACTGAAAACAAAACCACTCTATCAATTTTAAGTTGCAAATGCTGAAAATTTGTTTTGCTCAAAACATCACTATGTCAATAGATTATTAAGAAATTGATGGTATATAATGAATCAATAAGTGAACTGAAGAGACTGTAATACTTCCAATTCCAACAGAAATCATCATCTGATTGACGGTGTCCATAAGCATTAGCAGAAAGTTCTAAACTAGTATAATTTATTCTCAAGATACTGGGCTGAGTTTAAACTCCAAATTGATAAATCTTATTAATTTACTATTCTCTTCTCTTTTTCTGCCCCTTAATATTTAAAGTTTTTATCAAATTTTTATTAAAAAAGCATAATGAGTAAAATTAAGGGAAAATTATTGTTTATCCTCTCTAGTTTGATATAATACATTAGTACATTGAATTTTGAAAAATATACAATTTGCTTTATGTGGTTTGATATAATACACTAGTTCCCTCTTGAGATTTAAAAATTATACTATTTACTCTCCAAAGTCTTGATAAATTGCACTATTATCTCTCTGCAAGTTTGATTTATTGTATTAATACCTGAGCAAAAAAAATTTTTTTTTTCTTACTAGTGTAAATAATATAACTTTCAAATCTTAAGGGATACTAGTGTATTATGTCATACCACATGAGACAAATCGTATAATTTTCAAATCTCATGGATACTAGTGTATTATATCAAACTGATGGAGTAAATAATAATTTTTACTAAAATTAATTAAGAATATATTAAAAAAAAAACTTAAAAAGCATTTGCACCTTTTTCTTTAGAATATTGATAGTTGCATTAACATATAAAACCGAAGATCATTGACTATTGACAAAAAGAAGTTGAAGAACAGATGGCTGCAGATGGCTGCAGAACAGAGCTGAAACCAAAATTAATTATACCAACATAAATATCTCTAACCTAATAGAATTTTTTAGTGAATAGTCTGAATGATCAATGTACAATGTTTCAAAATGTTAATCATAATTGAATCAAAAGAATTTTGGGAGCACTAATTAAGTTTGCAATCTTCTGCAAACTAGTTTGATTACATAATTAAGTAATTAAAATATATAACAAAGCAAGAGAGGAAGTAAACTTACCAAGAACAACTATGACTTGAGGAAACATGCCAAGCATTTGAAATATATTAGCACTGAATATATTCTCAGTTCCAGAAGTTTCCAGAAAAAGTTCAGAACCTTCTGCAATATATTTGGCAGAAAGTGAGAGCAGAATCTCATATACGACTATAAGGAAGAGCTCTCCCCAGACGTCAGTGGTGCAAGGCAAGAAGAAATAGGCTGGCTCGCAGATTATAGTTGTTGCCTTAATATGACCATCAAGCTGAAGGATTTTGGATTGGTTAGTTTGATGACCATATGGCAATAAACCATCTCGGATGCTGCGGCTGTTGGCGTAATGGGTTGCAGCTGCAACTAGAACAGCGAAAAATGCTGCTTTCACCATTGCCATGGGCCAGAAAACTTTTGGAATCAGTGGCTGAACATATGCGTACCATTGGACAACCTGGTTTAGTTTTTATATGCTAATGTAAGTGAGGTGTTGAATATTATAAGCAATCTAATTGTCAACGGATTCTTAGGAATATAAGAGTCTCTACTGTTAATTCAAATCAGATTAAAACCTTTTTTGATCAAAAGGGTAATGGATTTTTTTTTCTTTATTAAGTTTTGAACTGCTTGAACATTTCCAGCTATATATAGATTAAACAATATATATTGATATATGGATAAGGACACTAGGTTTCAAAGTAATCAAATTATTTAATAATATATATTACCTTCAACAAGTGAGATAGGATTGTAAAGATAAGGTTGAGTTCGAACTCTTGTTTTGGAGCGCTTTTTACTTAAATAAGTAAAAATAAAATATTTACCTAGTGTCAAATGAAAAAATATTTCCCAACTTGTGCTATATTTTGAGAGATAGGATGGATGAAATGGTTAGTGACAAATGATTGACAGTCTAATGGGCGTTGTTGGGTGAACATTATGATGGTCACTCAAAGCGGCATCCATATATAGATTTTTTTTTTAAAATTGAACAATGAGAACGCCACTGTAAATGGCATCCATGTTTTCACTGTTCAGTTAAACAAATAAAAAAAATCAATGTATGGATGCCACTTTGAGTGGCGTTTATATCGGTCAAACTGTCGAATCATTCTATTTGTTAAAAAACAGTGCATATAAGATATTTTTTTCAAATAGGTAAATATTTTAATTTTAATTTTATTAATTTAAGTAAAAAGTTCTGATATGGTGCACTTTTAAAATTGTGAGGGAATGTTTTACATTCTTAATGGGTTTACCAGCGAATTTAAATTATTGGGTAGTTAAAAGCAAAAAAAATTATTTAGTATATATATATATGGAGTTCACAAGTCAAATTAGAACAACTAAACTAACGTTCCTCAAGGTTGTCTGGTAGATGGATATAATGTGGCCATGAATAATTTTAAATTGAGTTTTTGAAAAGTATATTTGCATTAGGTAAACGAATTTATATAAAAACAAGTCTTTGTATGTTTTGGATTTTAGTGAATTATTCACCCCATCATGTTAATTAAAATTTAGTTAGCCGGCGTAGAGTAAAAGACTGTGTACTAGCAAATAAGATTTTCAATGGTGAATAATAAATACTAAAATTGATCTGAAATATGCAAAACTACAAAAATCCCAGTGGAGCTTGGCTGAGTTATGACTATGTTAAAATTGTCAATTTTTCAACACAGAGAAAACTAAATTGGCACTAATCAAGATCAGGATACGCACAATAAAACATCCCGTAAAAAAGAAACAATCTTAGCTGAAAACACCCTAAAATCAGTAACAATGGTGGAACCAGATATTTTATCCAAGGAGTCTAATTAGAAAATGTGCAAATTAATTCCTGTACAGTGAGTCACCCTTTTAATTTTAACTCAGTGTAAATAAAGTCTTGAATTTTAAACTCGATGCAATTAGACCATTTATATATTAAGCTCCTCGAACCAGAACTATAAGCCAATTCGGTCTGATGAGAGACCATTTACTCCATGGAGTATAATTGATGGATTAATTTACACTAAATTTAAAATTTAAAAGTTTATTTGCACTGTGTTAAAATTGAGGGAATAATTTGTTTCATTCAATATAATTTAGGAGCTAACTTGCATATTTGGCCAAAAATATACAATGTTGTTCAAAATAAAATGATATATTAAGATTTCTTTTAAAGAATGTCAAATTTACTAGACTATTCCTAAAAGTTTCAAAAATTTCAGGGGAACCAATGTCCCCATGGCTCCAATGTACTTCGGTCCTGATAAGTAACACAACGTTCATACTTCGGAAAATAGAGGTTAATTTATTTAACCTTTATTAAGTTTGAGCTTAGCTCATTTAATTCAGATCAAAATTAACTTTTCTAACTTAACCCGATTAAAGAAGTGATGAAAAAGCAAAGGATTATGGAACAAGATCAAACGTGACCGAACCAAAGTTAGACCAGTCATGAGAATAATTTTTTTACAAAATAACATGTTAACAAATTTTAATAATATAGCTCATAAAATTTATATTTAACAAATTTGTTTCACGTTTAAATACATTTAAAATGTCCAAAAATTTCGCATGTACTTGAATAATCCTATTTTACTTTTTGAAAACAAATGTCTGAAAATGGTTTATTTTACTTTTTGAAAATAAAACCTGCCCAATTATTTCAAATTAAGTAGATCCAATTTAGTAGAAAAAGATTCGGCCCTATTAAATCCAAAAAGAGATTTAAACAAGAGTTACAATTTATGACACGACGTGATTAAACGATGTAAAAGATACGAATTTAAATGAATATAGATTTAATTTTAATAGATATAGATTATAACCATATCAATACCAATTATTATATGTCGGACTCTGGTCCATGTAGTATTATGGATCAAAATTTATTGCATATGTAAGAGGTGGTGATAATTTTATAAATAAATCAAACTTATATCGTTATCAAACACACGGTGACATTTTTATAAATAATCATCATCTGCCATTAAATAAAAGTTCATTAGTTTATTGATAAATGTTCATTAGTTCATTAAAAAATGTTCAATACGAATAAAGTAAATGTTAATTAGTTTATTGAGAATGTTCATTACGAATAAACTGAAAAGTTTCATTATAAATGAGTTAAATGTTCATTAGTTTATTGAAAAAAGTTTATTAGGTCATCCAAAAAAAGTTTATTACGAATAAAGTAAATGTTCATTAGTTTATTGAGACGATTCATTACTAACAAACTGAAAAGATTCATTACAAATGATCTAAAGGTTCATTGGTTTATTAAAAAAAGTTTATTAGTTCATTAAAAAAATTTATTACGAATAAATTAAAAGTTCATTAATTTAACGAAAATGTTCATTACGAATAAACTGAAAATTCATTAATTTATTAAAAATTATTCATTAGTTATAAAAATGAATGTTCATTACGAAATAGAGTTCATTAATTTATTGAGAAATATTCATTACGAATAAAATAAAAGTTCATTAGTTTATTAATAAAGGTTCATTAGCTTATTAGTAAAAGATTTATTAATTTATTAATAAATATTCATTTTTTATATTAATATAAGTATATTTTATTTCTTTGTATACTTGATTTAATGAATTTTTTTTGCATTTCGATTTGTAGTTATAAATTCATTGAATCATTTTTAAAAAAACTCAAAATATAACAAAAAATCGAAATAAAATGCATTGGAAAAATAACAAATTGAGACAAATCACATCTAATAAAACACAATAATTACTAATTTTATTTTAAAATAAAATGAATATTTATCAATAAAATAATTAACATTTTACTAGTAAGCTAATAAATCTTTTACTAATAAACCAATGAAACTATATTAACAAATGAATCTGTGTAAATTTGTTTTATTTATAAAATTGCTACTATATTTTATTACTATTTTCACACGCGTAAAATCCATAATACTTTATAAACCAGAGTCCACAATATAATTTATGGTGTCAACACGATTAAAATACAGAAAAAATCGTGTCATAAGGAAATTTTATCTGTTTAACATGTTAAAACACGATCAAATACAATTAAAAATCTATAAAAAATTTAATTATTTTAAAATCAAACTATATAAAATATTTAAATATATATTATAATATTTCAAATATTTATAATATATTTATATATAATAAATTTATAATACATTATGTTAAAATTAGTTGTATTAGTATATTTTATATATAAATAAATATTGTATAGCTATTGTTTTTATAATTATATTAATATTTGTGTATAATTATATCTTATGTTGTATATATATGTAGACACATTTAATTGACTGTGTCTAATTGTTTCATATTGTATGACATGTATATGAGACATGATATGAAATAAAATACAACACGATTAGACATGACGCGAAATAAGATACGACATAATACAAATTGTAAACTCCATATGTATATATATGTAGATACGTTTAGTTGATTATATCTAATACGACGCGAAATAAGACACAACACGATACAAATTGTAAACTCTATATGTATATATATGTAGATACGTTTAGTTGATTGTATCTAATAATTTTATGTTATATAACGTGTATATGAGATACGATATGAAATAAGATACGACACGATTAGATATAATATGAAATAAGATACGGTACAAAATGAAACATGATATATTTAGACATGACATGATATGAATTATCAACTCTAATTTAAACCCAACTCAACATGAGTTGTTATATTATGGAAACCGGTCTATTGTAGCACTATGGACCAAAAGTCTATTACATATGAGAGACTGTTATAATTTTGTAAATAAGACGAATTTATATATCTATCAAACACACAATGCTAATTTTGTAAATATTCGTAATATATTTACAGGTATATTTATCAATTTATTGAAAAATATTTATTTATTATAAAATTATAAGTTCATTATGAATATGGTAAAAGTGATAAAAATTCATTTCTTGTAAACTATAGATTCATTATTATTTATTATAAACTGTAGGTTTATTTATTATAAACTGTAAGTTCATTAATAATAAAGTAAAATATTTATTAATAATAGAATAAAATGTTCATTAGTTTATTGAGATAAATTCATTTGTTATAAAATTGTAGATTTATTAGGAATAAAGTAAAAGTTAATTAGTTTATTAATAAAAATTTATTAGTAAAAATTTATTTTATTTTTTTGTGTATTTAATTTAATGGATTTTATATTATTTTTTTGTTTTGATTTGTAGGTACGAATTTATTGAATCATTTACAAAAAATTTCAAAATGTAACAAAAAAAATTCATTTGTTATAAACTGTATATTCATTATAAATAAAATAAAGATTAATTAGTTCATTGCTAAATTTTTATTTTATTTCTTTATATATTTAATTTAATGAATATCATATTATTTGTTTTGTATTTTAATTTATAAGAATGAATCCGTGAAAAAAAATTTTAAACACAACAAAAAAAAATCGAAATGAATTGGATAGGAATAAATTGATACAAAATCACCCCTGAGAAATACAAAATAAACTGACGAAAAACAACTAAAAAAGAGGAAAAGAAAACAAAAGAGCAGAACAACAGAACCAACCAAAAAAGAGCAGAACAACAGAACAAACAAAAACTGCCAAAAAACAGACCCTGCAAAATACCGAAGAAGACAACAAAACCAAAGATAAAAGGAAGAGCCAGGATCACCAAGATTCGAAGGCTTTGGGCTGACGCTTAAATAAAACCCCATGTGGGGATGTACTCTAGTACATATTGCAATAGCCAATCAAAGTCTAATATAATTTACGAAAATTGAAATTGACTGAAAAATATTGAAATAATTAAAAGATTTTGAAATAGTCATGACAAATCAATTGGAATTAATTCAATTAGCATATATATCTACTATAAAGTAGTCACGATGAAGATAAGTAATTCAATACATAACATCAACAATATATACAGAAAAAAAAAAGGTTTTTGGGTTCAGGATAAGCACCATAGTCTTTAAGCCACTTTTTGTAATTTTACCTAATAATTGTAGTAGAAATTTATTTCTTTAAAGAGACTTATAAAAATGGAAATTCAGCCAAAAATTTAAAGCCTGTAAGGAAAAATTATCCTTGTAATTTATTAAAATTGAAAATTGCCTTTTATTATATATAAAAAAATCTTCCAATTAAAGGAAAATATCATTTTCGTGATATTAATTTTCATGAGAATTGTTAAATTCCAGCTGTGCACATCAGAAAAGAAATCTTGAATTACTAGTATTTATAGGGTTGTCTATGTTGCTAGTGACAATATTCAAGAAGTCATAGTAATCTTTGAACTCAAATCATTTGAATAGCAAGCAGAAAAATGAAAAGTGTTCAAATGATTTTGATCCTTTTCCTCGTTATTCTAATAATCAATGGTAAGTATCAGTCATATATTTCATTAATTTATTATTTTTTCAATTCACATCTTAGGGTCAATTTTACATTATTGTTTGAACTATTGATGTGAAAAGCACCAATATGATATATTATTTAAATTATTAATTTTTTAATTATATATATATTCTCAATAGTGGAATTTGGGAAAGTTTCAAGTTCGAATCTTTTTGCCACTATCCACATATATTGGTAAGAGTTCAATATCAAATATTTTCACTTGTAAAAATTGGAGGAGGTTTGAAGTTCGAATTTCTTTGCTATACCATCTATTAATATTGGAAAAATGACTACCTTTTTGTGTTGTTGATTGTAACAGTACCTTGAATCAATATATATAGAGAAAATTATTATTTGTCCCATATAGTTTGACATGATATATTAGTATCTCTCTAATATTTAAGAATTATACGATTTATCTTTTGTAATTTGACAAAATACATTAATACCCTTATGAAGTTTGAAAATTATATTATTTATCTATTGAAGTTGATATATTGCACCAGTACTCCATGCAAATTTGATTTACTGAACTAATATCCCTCGAACAAAAGAGAATATTTCTTTTTACTAGTGTATTATTTTTTTTTTCAAACCTCAAGGAGTACTTATATATTATGTCAAACTATAGAAAATAAATCGTATATTTTTCAAATTTAAGAGAGAAATTAGTGTATTATATCAAACTAAAAAGAGTAAATAGTAATTTTCATATGTATATCAAAGAATGCTTCTACTTAGATAGATGAGAATATATACCAGAAAGTTTTAAATACTGAAAAAAAACAAAAGAATGATTATATTATATACACTTATTCAAAGTTTAATTATCAGAAATTAATTCAATAATCTAAATTTTGATGGATGCAGGAACCGAAGCAGCGCCTACGAAAGTTTGTGCAAGGCCTGAACCAATTGCTACTTGCACAGCAGAGGCATGTAATGCTTTATGCAAAAGCAAGTATAATGGAAATGGGTATTGCGTTCTTCAAGGATACTGCTCTTGTTTCTTTCCCTGTTAACCATCTTTATAAACAAATCTACTTGGTTTTAGATTTGTTTGTAGATATTATCAAATTATATACATAAAAATTTTAAATAAACTTTATAATAAAATAAATAACTAAATAACCTGGAAAATTAAATTTTCTCTCTGTTTTTTTTAAAAAAAAAAAGTTATTCGAGTTTCTTTAGCTATTTCTTTTACTGAAATTTCAAAGTTAAAAAAAAGTAAGAACTATATGTATTGTTGTGATTCAGCGGATAGTGGATATAAATATGCAGGAAGTGTAAAAAATTTTAAATTTTGCTTACTCGTACAATATCGTGATCAGAATTGTAAATTTTAAATTTGAATTTCTAATTAGATGTTTTATAAAAAAAAAATGTATAGTACCAATAAAATCTATCAAAATAAATACATTAAAAAAGAAATATGTGATTTTACCTCTCCCATGTAATATAAAAATTTATTAATTTAAAAAAAATTAAAAATTTGGACAACTTTACATGAAAAATTTACATTTTTGTTATGCAGGTAAGGAATTTTTTAATCATCTAATAAAATGAATTCACGTTAAATAAGTTTATTAAGGAGGTAAAGTGTTTTCTCTTAATTAAATTTTAAAGGTACTCTATAATTTAATCATGCTAAATTTAGTGAATGAAAAATACATTCGGTTGAATTTGATTAAGAGTCCATTTGATATTATGGCTGGAAGAAAAAATATTTTCCATTTTTAAAGTTTTTGTGTTTTTAAAAACTGTTTTTGATAGAAATAAATAAATAATTTTTTTAAAAATAAATATGAGAAACTGTTTATAAAAAATTAAAAAAATCAGATCAATTAAGTAAAAAAATTTAAAATATAATTTTGAAATACTCATCAATAATTTCAAACACCTCGTAAATGGAAATGACATTGTCCTTCATATATTTCCTGATGAAACATTTTCTTCTCTGTCAAACAAAAAAAAAAAAAATGAAACATTAACTCCCCAATTTCATCCAAAATTTAATGAGGACCACATATCATCACTATTCACTATCTAATTATTCATTTTTGGCCTAAAGAGTTTCAAGCTAGTTTTTTCTCGAGGTTGACTCCGAATTTTGGTGTGAAAATATAGTAATAATTCTTAATTAAAAAAGAATATTTTTTATAATTTTTAAATATATTACATATGTAAATAATTTTAAAAATTTTGAAAGATAAATACTAAAAATATTTATCATAATTTTTAATTATACTATATATATACGACAGTCAATAGATTTAATTAGAGCATTTATAACACAACCTAAATAAGTTTCACTTACCGGTATCTCTGAGCAATTTTTTCTGTTGCTTTTGTGGAACTTTCCTCTTATATCATTAAACTGTCACTCATCAATACAACACCTAGTGATCCTCCTTACATTAAACCTAACGCTCAAATGGTTTGGCCAATAGAGGGCTAAGAAATATTGAATGGTGATGTGGGTAGGGATTTTGTAGTTTTCTTTTTTACAGTATCTCGACGTGATATAAACGTGCAAAATGTTCTTAAAAATTAGTTTTCTTTTTATAAGGGCTAATAAAATTATTTATTTTGATTTTTTTACTATATATATATATATATATATATATAAAAGGAAATTTCAAAATTTTGAGGAAGCGATAGTTCTCCTATACCGTCGTAAGGCTCCTCTTCCGTTTTTCGGAGAGTCTAATATTTAACCGAAAAATCAACTCAATTATCCTTATATATTTCAGTCAAATAAAGAAAATACACCATTTTAAAATTAGAAAATTCAAAGGCAAAGCCTTTAAAAATCAAACCCATAAATTAAAATTTGTTCTTTAATGTCTCATAATTTAATCCTACTAAATTTAGTGAATTAAAAATACATTCGTTCAATTTGATTAAGAGTCCATTTGACATAATGGTTGGAAAAAATATTTTTCAAAAAATATTTTCCATTTTTTAATTTTTTGAATTTTTAAAACTGTTTTTGATATAAATAAATAAATAATTTTTTAAAAGCAAATATGACAAACAGTTTATAAAAAATTAAAAAAATTAGATGAATTAAACAAAAAAAATTTAAAAATTATTTTTAGAATACTCATCAATAATTTCAAATACCACATAAATAGAGTGACATTGTCCTTAGTATATTTCCTGATGAAACATTTTCTTCACTGTCAAACAAAAAAAAAAAATTGATACATTATCTCCCCAATTTCATCCAAAATTCAATGAGGACCACATATCATCACTATTCACTATCTAATTATTCATTTTTGGCCTAAAGAGTTTCAAGCTAGTTTTTTCTCGAGGTTGACTCCGAATTTTGGGGTGAAAATATAGTAACAATTCTTAATTAAAAAAGAATATTTTTTATAATTTTTAATTATATTACATATGTAAACAAAATTTAAAATTTTGAAGGGTAAAATTAAAATTATATAAAAAATATTGATTATAATTTTAAATTATATTATATATATACGACCGTCAATAGATTTAGCCAAAATATTTATAACACAACCTAAATAAGTTTTACTCAACGGTATCTAAGCAATTTTTCCTATTGCTTTTATAGAATTTTCCTTTTGTATCATTAAACCGCCACTCATCAATACAACACCTAGTAATCCTATTCACATTGAACCTAACGTTCAAATGGTTTGGCCAATAGGGAGCCAAGAAATATTGAATGGTGACGTGGGTGGAAGGTTTTGCAGTATCTCGACGTGACATAAACGTGCAAAAGGTTTTCAAAAAATCAATTTTCTTTTTATAAGGGCTAATAAAATTATTTATTTTGATTTTTTAACTATATATATATATATATATAAATTTCAAAATTTTAAGGATGCGATATTTCTCCTGTACCCTCTTAAGGCTCCTCTCCCATTTTTCGGAGAATCTAATATTTAACAGAAAAATCAACTCAATTATCCTTATATATTTCAGTCAAATAAAGAAAATACACCATTTTAAAATTAGAAAATTCAAAGGCAAGGCCTTTAGAAATCAAACCCATAAATTAAAATTTCTTCTTTAATGTCTCATAATAATTTTGTCAAATATTCAAGAAATTAATTAGGAAAAACGAAATGCCTCAAGTTCAGAATATCTTTTCCAGTTGGAGTTTCAACAAGCCACTGATTGAATTGCGTGCAGAAGTATATAACTGCTTTGGATTTTGGCATATATAATTAATGTGTCCAAGTTGCATGGCAGCCTCACCACTAGTAATTAAGGATCTTTTTCACGGATGAATAATCCTAAATGAGATTTAAATGAATCAAAGCTCGTTTGAAATTTTTCATGAAGCTTAATAAGTAGAGTTCAATCTTAAATTCGAGCTCAAAATCTTATTGATTTTGAGTTTAATACTGTTTAGTTTGTTAGCTCACGAACATATTCATTTAATAGCTCGCGAACGTATTAATTTAAAAGCTCGCTAATGTATTTATTTAAGATTTATTTATATTATATTTTGTTATCGAGTTCGAACTTAAATTTTTATCATTATTTATTAACGAGTTGAATCCGAAGTTTATTTTTATTAGTTAACGAGTCGATTTCAAACTAAGCTTGTTAAGCATAATAAACAAATTTTTTACGAAACGAGCTCGAGCTACTCGCGAGCTCAATAATTTTGAAACAAGTCAAGGTCGAACTCAACTATAAAAGTTCGAATTGAACTTGAGCCTTTAATATATCTAAACGAGCCGAGCTCAAACTCATCAATATTCAGCTCGATTTGGTTCGATTACAACTCTAATGCTAATGTCGCTTTTGTTAAACATTTTCTACTGCTCACTTTTCAAAAAAATTCATAGGTAGATTGAATCTACTATATTATTTATAGACTAATTCATATATATATATATATATGTTGTATTCAGATCAACCAATAAAAATAATTAAATACATGTCATCATATAATTAAACTAATTCATGGATAAAATGATAGACTTAATCTATTTAAAAATTTCTAACTTTTCAACATTTTTAATACTTATTTTTTGATTACCGAAAAAAAAAATATATAAAAATAAAGAGAAATAAAATTTATCTTTTACCACCGTCCGATTAAAAGATAAATATTAAAAAATATTTTAAAAAGAAATTAGAAGAATATCCTTAACATTTCTTCAATTACAAATAATTCCTAAATGATAAGGCAATAACAAATTTCTGTACTAGTTTTTTTGGCCAAAAAAAATAGTATTATTCATATTCCTTAACCAATCAACTTTGTTTTCAATGGAAAGATTTTTATTTTTATTTAATATAATTGAATTTTGAAATTAATATATGTATCTTATTTTGAAATTGGATTCCTAAATATTTATATTTATAAAGTTGAGTACACATGCTACAATTTTTTTTATTGGTTTGACATTAACACATGTCTCCTGGAAGTTTCTCTGCATTCCGACAAATTGATCTCAGAATAAAAATATGATGTATTATAATAATATATGACTTGCAGATAGAAAAATATGGAGTATTCTAACATGTCACGGGTATTTCTACCCTATCAACAAGTTCATTTAACAATTAATTTTTTATGAAATTAAACTTAATTAATGTTCATAGAAAATTTAAAAAAAAAATCCTAAATTTTACCAAATTTCATAATTCTATCCAAATTTTTTAAAATTCTATTAAAATTATATAAACTTTAATTTTTAAAATAAATCTAGTTTTGGTAGAGCAAGAAATCAGTCTCCCAATTTAATTGGAATTTATGTGGATTGACTAAATTAAATAATTGGCATAAATGTAAATTAAATATGCTAACTGTATTAAATAATTGGATTAAATAACGAGCGCTCTCAAATTATAATTAGATATATTTAATTTAATCAGCATATTTAATTCATGTTAGTATCAATTATTCTATTCAATCAATCTGTGAACACAAGCTAGATTGTGAAACTGGTTTTGTGCTATCGAAACTATATTTATATTAAAAATGAAAGTTTCTATAATTTAAATAATTTTTTTTAGAATTTTATATAATTATAATATCTTGTAAATTTTATTAATTTTTTTTAAATTTTCCCTAATGTTTATGAAAGAAATTATTTTGGGAAATGCAGATTTAGTTTAAAAAAAATGCTTTTTCCATCTATTTTGTATATTTTTTGTTCAATTTTTATTAAAAGTACTTGTATTATATTGCTCAATTTGCATTAAAATACCGGTATATTAATGCAAGTGGAATAAAATTATACAAAATAAAATAGTGCTAAAAAATTCTTAGATATATTCAATTTACCACGTCATCTATATGCTAATCTAATTATAGCTATATATATATTTATTTATATCGATCAATTGTAAATAAAATAAATATGCATCATTATATAATTAAATTAGTTATAAATAATATACTTCACCGAATCATTTCTCAACTTAGACTATATAGTATTACTGTTTACTTAAGATCCAAGGTCACGGCACAACACTTGAAAGAGTACCAAAGATCGACTTTGTCGCCCACCCGACCAATTCTACGATTGAAATAAAATGGCGCGTTGTTTGTAGGAATGCGCGTAAATAAATTTCCACATTTTGCTTAACTCATGAATTTATTTATATTTACATATACCCATTCTCAAAACCGTTATAAAGCTCATGTACTTTTCACGCCAAATTTAATTATTCACCATGCGTAATAAAGTAAAGCCTCATCATCACCATCAACTGCCTTTCCCTGTCAATTCTTGCAACGTAGTTCCAAAACTTTGGCTTCTCCTCGCTGCATTTCTCTTCTTCCTCCTCTGTGGAGCCAAACCCATCAATGATAATGAACAACAAATTACAAGGATTGGTGCAATCATTGATATCAATTCAAGAACAGGGCAAGAAGTGAAAACTGCCTTGGAATTAGCAGTTCAAAACTTCAATAATGAGTCAAAAATTCACAAGCTATCTCTTCACTTCC
>CATIWF010186051.1:0-21013 GCA_949630135.1 Balakata baccata
AGGAGTTATTAATTAATAAGATAAGAATATAATGATATGAATATAATTAGAGTATTTAGGATTATGTGATACATGAATGTAAGTGATAAAAAAAAACTCTTAGAATTGTGTGGCGGCAATTAAGAAATATTGGAGAAGAAACGAGAGAAAAAAAAAACAGATAAAATTGAAAAAAAAGTTACGAAAGAAATAAATTTTGGTAAAGTTGAAAAGACACAAAACTGTAGTTAATTTTGAAAAAATAAGTTAAATGTCTGTAAAAGGCAAAATTTTCTCTATAGGAATTTTACGGAAATACCGTAAATTGGATACTGATTTACATTTCCAATGACACTCAAAGTTTTTTTTTTCGATTTTATCGAAAACAATTTTTTTAAAATGACAACAGTACGTAAATCTTAAAATCACATAAATGGTATATCTTCAATATATTTTGAGTATATATTGGTTCAATTTTAACCAATAAAAGAAAAAAAACCAAAACAAGAAGAATTGATTATTAAAGAAGAAGAAAGAGAAAGATACAATTTAATCAAAATTCAAAATATCACAAATTCTCAAACAAACAGTTTGGTATACTCTTAGAGGTACCTTGGGATACCTTAGATATACCTTTAGAAATTCCATTAGAATACCTCTTTTTCAAATTCTTGTTGTCTTAGGGTCTAGTTAGTCTAATCAGCGATACATGCTTGAACTTCAATTGATTCGAGAGCTAAACTTAATTGCATTTCGTCCAAAATATTACCTCTCGAACTAAATACTTATTCAATAGCAACTGTTGAAACTGGACATGTAAAAATTTGTTTTGCAAATTAGGCAAAGACGTGATAAGTATTTTGGTGGTGACTCTATCATTTAAGAACATGAAACTCTTTACTTGTTTTACTATCACCAAATTCAAAATCTGTTATTAGATAAATATCAAGTTCGGGTAAACAGGTGAATGATCGGAGTTTTTTATGACTTTTTAACATTAAACGATCACCTCTGCTCACACTTCTCAGTTTAACCTTTTCATGACTAGAACTATTGGAAGTATGAATATTATATAAATTACTAAATTCATTAAATAGGTTACAAATATTTTTTCTAATTTCATTTACATTTGAATTAATATTAACAACCTCAATTTCAAAACACTTATAATAAATTTGTAAATATTCATGTAATATTATAATTCTATATCTAGGATCAAGAACATAACATACAAGATTAATCAAATGAATCGTTTTAAAATAAGATAATCACTTACGTCGCATGACAAGTATAACATCATGCAAAATAACATTATTTATATACTCTTTAAACACATCAACAATATTAATACATTGAACAAAAAATAAATGACATGTAGGATAATAAATCCTATTTAAAACATATATTACATCATTAAAAACTTTTAAAATCTCTAAAAAAATTTTACAAACGTCCCAATATTGTAGATATAAATTAATTTGTGTAACATTAGTAGAAATAAATGAGCATAATAAATCTTTATATGTGTATGACTTGTTTATTAATTCAAAAGTGGAATTCCAATGAGTTGGGACATTTTGTAGAAAATTTTTCAGTCTTTTGCTATTTTCACGACAAAATCAAATCGATGATTTTATAATTTGGAAATATCCATACAAATAAATAATTATTTGTTTTATTGGTTCAATTATATCACCCAATATTTTTAAATCATTTTGCATATACAAATTTAAAACATAACATGCATATCCAATATGAAAAAGTTTTCCATCAATATAACGTTGACATAGAAATTAAAACTTTCTAATAGAAGTGATGTTAACTGCCGCATTATCAAAACCAATTGAAAATTTTTTATTAACTAAACCGTATTCTTCTAAAATATTTTTTATCATTTTATAAATATTATCTGCTGTATGTCTTTTATCAAATACTCTAAAGGCAAGTAATTTTTTTTTGATAATCCAATCATCACCAATTCAATAACATGTTATACCCATATATGAATGTATGCGCTAATGATCACTCCAAATATCACTACGAATTGCAAGACGCTCATTCAAAGAAGAAAATTTTTTTTATATGCATGTTTATTTTCTTTAAGTATGCATGTTTATTTTCTTGCTACACATGGTGTCGGTTCTGATGCCTATCTACTCCATACTTCCAGCGAAAAACATTATGAAACTAGACAAGCCTACTATGTCAAAGGTATCTAGTCAACTAGTTAATTAAGCCATTTTAATCCATTTCAATATTTGAAAAAGACAAGCAGTCTATATAAGAATTAGCCACAACATAATGCAATCATGATTGTCCATATTTAAATTTGAAAATCACTCAAAATGTATCTAAACGGTATATCTCTAAAATATCTTTGGTATATCTTTAGAATATCTTTGGTATATCTTGGATATATATTGGTTCAATTTAAAAAAAACAAAAGAATAAGAAGAAGAATTGAATCATTAAAGAAAAAGAAAAATAGAATACAATCAAAATTCAAAGCATTACAAATTTTCAAACTAACAAATTTTAATTCATTATTGAGCATTGAGTATACCTTTTCGAAATACATTGGATATACAATGAGAATACTTTGAGAATTTAGTGGGCATATCTTAAGAATTCAATGTAAATATTTTGAGAATACCTTGGGACTTGGGTATATCTTGAGAATTCTCTAGGAATATCCTAAATATACTTTGGAATTCCATGAAAATACATCCCAATGAATAACAATGCTAAAGCTAGAGGTGGTCATTCTGGCTTGGAATCGGCCGAACTGGACTGGAACCGTTGAGGGACTGGTTCCGAGCCGGTTCAACTGATTTCAGGATCGGAACCGCTAGTTCTGGTTTAGAACTGGCCGGTTTTGGTTCTGAACCAAAACCAATTTTTTTAAAAAAAAATTGAGCAGTTAGGTGGCGCATCAGAACAATCAGTGACTATTCTAATCCTGCGGACTTGACACGCATCAGGTCCCCCCCTCTCCCAATAACGGTCAAATGACCTTTCTTTTTTTATTTTTTAAAAATTAATTTATAATATAAATATTTTAAAAAATAAACATAGTAAAAGATAAAAACGTCACTACAATTGAAAAATAACAAATATAATTTAAGGATATTTTTGTTTTTTCAACTATTCAAAATTTTTTCTATAGATATCTTAATTCATTTCAATTTCATTTTATCAAATTTTCCTCAATTCTATATACATACTTCCTCAAATTCTCTCAATCTCAAATTCTCTCAACTACACAAAATTTTTTTTCTCTCTTAAATTCTCTCTAATCTCTCTAATTACATTCTAATTTTTTTTAAACTCTATAATTCTCAAATTTTTCTCTCTTTATTCTAAAAAAATAGCAAACAATAGTGGAAGAAGTCATTTTAATTCCAACAATCTTTTTGTGGATATAAAAAATTATGATAATTTCGTTAATATGGAGGATGAGGAGATGGCAAACGAATTGCCTTCCCAACACAACACTCAACAAAGTCAGAATGACATATAATATTTCAACAAATGTGGGTCAAGGGCCAGATCAAAAACTCTACTCCTCTGATATTTTTCAAATTCATTTCAAGAAAATAAAACTAAATGATGGTCAATTACAAGTTGTGTGCAACTATTGTGGCCAAACTTACAAATTTAAACAAAGAGGTGAGTATGACACTTTCAAAAGACATTTGGAAAATAAATATGCGACTGAATTTGGTATCGCGAAAAAAAAAACCTCAAATCTTGGGTTGTTTGCAGGTTCGTCTTCTAACTCTTCATTATTTCAATATAATGATGAAATATATAAACACGAAATGACAAAAATGATAAGTGTTGAAAATTTATTTTTTAGTTTTGGTAAAAAAGTTGGCTTTAATAATTTTTATCAAGCTGCTTTAAATTCTGCTGCTAAACGTGTTCCAAGGAATGCTCTTAAACGTGCTTTATTTAAATTGTATAATAAAAATTAAAAAAAATTATGCAAAATTTTTTCTTTTTTAATAAACGTCTTGCAATTTGTAGTGATATTTGAAGTGATCAATAGCACATACATTCATATATGGGTATAACATGTCATTGGATTGATGATGATTGGATTATCACAAAAAATTACTTCACTTTAGAGTATTTGATGATAGACTTACAACAGATACTATTTATAAAATGATAAAAAATATTTTAGAATAATACGGTTTAGTTAATAAAATTGTTTCAATCAGTTTTGATAATACGGCGGCTAATGCTGCTTATATTAGAGAGCTTCAATTTCAATGTCAATTTTATATTAGTGGAAAATTTTTTCATATTAGATGTGCATATCATGTTTTAAATTTGTGTATGCAAGATGATTTAAAAATATTGGGTGATACTATTGAACCAATAAAACAAGCAATTATATATCTGCATGGATATCCCCAAATTATGAAATCATAGATTCAATTTTGTCGTGAAAATGGCAAAAGACTGAAAAAATTTCCACAAAATGTCCCAACTCGTTGGAATTTTATATTTGAATTAATTAACAAGTCATACACATATAAAGATTTATTATGTTCATTTATTTCCACTAATGTTACACAAATTAATTTATATCCACAATAATGAGACGTTTTTAAAAATCTTTTAGAGATTTTAAAGGTTTTTAACGATGAGACATATGTTTTAAGTAATGTTTATTATCCTACATGTCATTTATTTTTGGCTCATTGTATTAATATCGTTGATGTATTTAAAGAGTATATAAATGATGTTATATTTATCATGCGGCATAAGTGGTTATCTTATTTTAAAACGATTCCTTTGATTAATCTTATATATTGTGTTTTTGATCCTATATGTAGAATTACAATGTTACATGAATATTTGCAAATTTATTATGAGTGTCTTAATATTAAGAATGTTAATATTGATTCAATTGTAAATAAAGTTAGAAAAAATATTTGTGACCTATTTAATGAATTCAGTAATTTATATAATATTCCTACTTTCACTAGTTCTAGTCATGAAGAGGTTGAATTGGAAAATATGAGAAGCGGTGATCGTTTGATGTTAAAAAGTCATAAAAAATCCTGATTATCCACTAGTTCACCCGAATTTGACATTTATTTAACAACAAATTTTGAGTTTGGTAATAATAAAATAGGTAAAGAGTTTTATGTTCTTGAATGATGGAATCGCCACCAAAACACTTATCCTATCTTTACCCAAATCACAAAACCAATTTTTACATGTCCAGTTTCAATAGCTGCATTTGAATAAGTATTTAGTTTGAGAGGTAATATTTTGGACGAGACGCGATCAAGTTTAGCTCCCAAATCAATTAAAGTTCAAGCATGTGTCGCTAATTAGATTAAAGCAGCTCTAAGACAACAAAAATTTGAAAAACAAGAATATGACGAAAAATTAACTTCCACGACTGAAGGAACCATTGGCACATTCAGCACCATCAGTTCGGATTAAATAAGGTAAAGTGATATTCAACAAATTTAAAAGGTAAGAGAATTAGTAGACTTTGATTCCTCTAAACTCCAAAATGATACGTAGACAACTTAATTAATGGTTAAAAATTAAGTTCAAACCAATTTATTATTTTTAAAATTTTTTTCAAATTTACCTTGAATATTTTTTAAAATTACAAATAAATAGTCCACTTATAAATTTTTTACATTATTACTTTCATTTTTTTTCAAATTTAGCTTAAATAATTTTTAAAATTAAAACTAAATATTCCATTTAATTTTTTTTAATTTATTACTTTTAAATATTGTTACTTCTTCTCTCATTATCCTAACTTAAATTTCTTCTCAATTTATATAATTAACTCCAAATAATTACAATTTATATAAATAATACACTATTTTAATCTTAATTGTATGTTTTTAACTCATAAATTATTTTCAATTATTAAATTTAAATTTAATTTTGCTTTAAAATAAATAAATAATTCGACTGGTTCGAAACTGGCACAGAACCGTTCCCTGACTGGTTCAGGGAACAGTTCCGGTCTGGTTCAAATTTTTTTGAACCATGGAACCGCTGGCCACCCCTAGGTAAAGCAAAAACACGAGCACATATGTAAAATTCCAATTTCACTAACAAACCCAATTTCACCAGCAAAACCATTTCATCCAAATCCCAACAAAATCCAACCGTAAGTTGGATTCAATTGAGTAGTTGGGCACAATTAAGAAAGGTTGTACTTTTTCAAAAAAAAAAAAAAAAGATTGTACCAACAGAAGCCGCAACAAGAAATCTCACATTAAGCTCAAAATATGAAATTTTATAATTGTTTGATATGTTGAAACAAAACCTAAATAAGATTGTTATAGATGTCCATGACAATGAAAACGACAAGGTGCTCCAGATCTATGGCTCCACAAATGGCGAAGATTCTTCGCTCTTTGGTCGAAAAAATTCTCACATATTTTTTTTAATGGATAATTGTGATTGCAGAAATAGAAAACTGGAGAGAGAAAAAAATAGAAACGAATTAGTACAAATGAAATACTTTTCGGTTCAAATGAAAAAAAACAAAACTGGAAATAAAAATGAAGAAAATATATATAAATTTTGATAAACACTGAAATCTCCTCTAAATAAAAATTACGTAGAAAATTCTAAAGTTGTGAAATATAGTAAGGTCGCCGCATGTAGTAATTAGTTAAGCTTTTGACTTTGAACTCTATGACTTTCTGGCTTACATATATGTATTATTTTTTAACAATTTTTTATTGCTACAATTTGTTTTTGAAGCAATTTGGATTGGGGGTATAGTCGAGTTGAAATATTGTGAGGTTCAAACTTAACTCGATTAAAGAATTTGAAGTTCGAATTGGATTCGAACTCGATCAATTTTTTTAATTGTTCAAAAATTGACTTGAAAAAATATTCGAGCTATTCAAACTCGATTTGATAAAACTCGAATCAATTTAAAAATTTAATAGGTATACTCAAAATCGACTCGAGTTAATTTGAATATATTTATATATTAAGGGTATAAAAGTAAATAAATACTAAAAAATCAATTACTTGATTAAGCTCACAAGTCTTATAAGTTAAGTATTATGATACTCAAACTCGACTCGACAAACTATTCAAATTAATTGAGCTTTGGTTCGAATCGATTAATTTCGAGTCGAATTCACATATTTTATGAGTCAAACTTAAGTAACTCATGAACAGCTAGACTCGTTTACATCCTAATTCGGATGTATCCAAGTTAGCAGAAAATTATTGGAAGAAGCATAAATCTAACATAAACCATGACGAGATGTAAATTAATTTAATTATCTTAGGAGGTGGTTTGGATTTGTGATTGTCATTTTCAATTAGTTATAATAATAACATTCTCAATTTTAATTATGATAATTAAGCTTAGATTAGTATCATTTTAATTGAAATAAAAGACAACATTTAACCAATTATAATTGTATATAACAATGAATAAAACTATAATATAATTCTACTAATAGAGAAATACACAATTTTAATATCATCAATTTTATAATAGTATATTGTATATGGAGAAAAGATGATCTAAAACTATAATCTAATTCTACTTAGAGAATTACACAATAGAAATAAATTGTATGATTGTTTACTAGCTTAATATGTTTTAGTTTTATCCTTTATATATAGGGTGTAGGTTTCCCATTTCAGATGATGCCTTGTAGTGTAAATCTTTAGACAATGACCGAGTCACATTTACTTTAAAGTGGACAATTACACCGTTCAACTTTTTAAAATTGTATGTAATATATATAAATTTATATTATTTATTAATATTTGCTCCCTTGAAGAATACTCCAATTTAGGGTCCTGGCTCGAGATAGATTTTTGAATAGAATATTGGTGCCAAATTAGAAAAAAAAAAATCATCTTGTAAAGTGAAGATGCAACTCAAACTTTTAATTAGGCGCTATTTGGTAAAATTAACCGATAATCTAGTTATTAACAGATAATATAACGTAAAACTAATAATTTAGTTGTAGCTGATAATCTAGTAGTTGAAAATATGGTAACTAATAACTTAACTGATTTAATTAAAAGTGTTTTAGTAAAACAAGCTAAAAATATAGCTGAAAAATATAAAATAATATAAAATGATATATTTATATTAAAAAAGTATTATATAAAATATATTTAAATACATAATACAAATGAATTATATAATATATATACATATTATATATTATAAAAATTATATTAATATTTCATCTTAATATAATAAACATGTCCACCTTTATTATCTAACATTTTATTACTTTATATATATACACATTTTAAATAATTCAATAATTATATTATTATCATAACATGTTATTTGATAAAAAATAAAAAAAAAAGCAAGAGTGTAAAGAGATAGAAGTCATAGTCTACTAATTTTTTTAATGCTAGTTCTATTAAATTATTTTTTTTGGAGATTATAATCTTTTTTTTTTAAATAAACTACTTTACCAAATACAAATTACTAATTAAACTATATTTTTTATCTAGATTATAATCTAATTTGGTGTTACCAAATAGTGCCTTAAGCTTTAGGAATCATTAATGTCCTATTAAACCGTATAGACTCCAGCATCCAAGGTCTAAATCCATATATTTTAGAGATGGTTATAAATAATAAACTACAAACAACCATCTATTAGGAATTAGAATGTGCACACATTGGCTCCCTAGCCTGGGGTTTGCATCCTTTCTAATGCTTCTGAAGTGGGTATTGGAGCTGTCTTAATGTAGGAAGGTCATCCAATTGCTTATACTAGTAAGGCACTTTGATTCTTATGAGTTTATTTGTTTATAGCAAGGAAATATTAGCCATTGTTTATGCAGTCACTAAGTAGAGGCCTTATTTAATTGATCGACAGTTTCAAATATGCATTGATAACAAAAACTTGAAATTTTTTCTTCAATAAAGGGTTTGCTCTTTAGAGCAGCGCAAGTGGGTCACTAAACTATTGGGATTTGACTATGAGATTATCTATAAAAAGGGTAGTGAGAACTTGGTTCCAAGTGCACTTTCTCATCTTCCAGAACAAGCTGAACTAGTGGCTATTTTTATTTCTACTTGCAAGATGCTGGAACTTATTAGGAAGGAATGGTTGGATGATCTTGAAATTCAAGCCATTATTAAAAAGCTAGAAGAAGATCCAATTGCAGTTGGGAGCTACAAAGGCAGAATTGTCTTATCACTAAAGTCTTCTTACCAAAACATAATATTAAAGAAGTTTCATTCATCACCAGCTGCATGTCATTCTAGATTCATGTGAACATATAAATGCATTTGTTAGCTTTTTTTATTAGAAGGGTATAAAGCAGGCAATTAAGAAATTTGTTGTAGAATGTGATGTTTATCAGCGCCACAAAGGTGAAACCATTGCTACCCCTAGTTTACTCCAATCTCTTCTTATTCTTGATGATGCTTGGTGATAAAAGTGGATTTTATTAATGGACCCCCACCATCCTACAATAAAACCACCATCTTCCTGGTCGTGGATCGCCTTACAAAATATGCTCATTTTTGTGTTATGCAACATCCTTATATTGCTATAAGTATTGCTCGTATTTTTGTTGAGAATATAGAGAATCTGCATGGAATTCTAAATTCCATTGTTAGTGATCGAGATAAAGTTTTTTTATAACACCTTTTGAAAGGAGCTATTTTGTTTGCAAAGTACCCAACTTAATATGAGTATCACCTACCACCCACAAATAGATGGACAAATTGAAGTGGTGAATATATGTCTAGAAAATTACCTTAGATACTTTATCAATGTTAAGCTAAAATAGTGGTCGAAATGGCTTTCCTTAGGCATAATGGTGGTATAATACCACTTGTCACTCTTCTACTAAGATGACTCATTTTGAAGCAGTTTATGGTTGGCCTCCTCCCATGATCACAAAATATGTGCCTAGTTCTTCTAAGGTTGATTAAGTGGATAGGAATCGCTTGATAATGATAAGATTATCTCGTTTCTAAGAGATAATCTTGCAGATTCACAGGCTAGAATGAAGCAACAAGCTTATAAGCATCGTAGTGAGTGGAAATTTGTAGTAAGAGATTGGATTTTTCTTCGTCTCCAACCTTATAAGCTAACTTCTATCAAAGTCAGTCTTCTATGAAGCTATCTCCTCAATTCTTTGGGCTGTATAAGGTGTAGGAAAGTATTGGCCCAGTTGCTTATCACGTGAACTTGCTAGCAACCGCTAAATTACATCCAGCTTTTTATCTTAAGAAGAAGTTAGGGAGTGATGATGTAGTGCAATACCATTTGCTAGACATTTCTTCTACTTGTGAGGATTAAATCATTCCTCAAGCCATACTTCATCCATGTGTTGTGGTGCGTCATAGATCTCTTGTCACAGAAGTGCTTGTTTAGTGGGCCAATCTACCAATTGAGGATGCCACTTAGGAGTCTTACAAATCTTTAGAAGAGCAGTTTCTAGAATTCGTTACTGCTCAGCCTCGAGGACAAGACCATTTTGGAGAGGCGGGAAATGTTAGGAATCATTAATATTAAGGATTCAATTCCTTAATTCTAGTGATTTTATATTAGTTTATTTTCCTATTTAGACTTTGCTTAGAATCCTAGTCCTAGTTGACTAAGAATTATATATATATATATATATATATAATGCCTTTGGCTTTGTTGATCCCCTCGAAGTGATCAATTCCCTAGCTCTCTTGTTCTTAATTTTTCTGTTTCTTCATTAAACCCCTAGAGTTTTATCAAACTGTTAACTCTTAGGAATCATTAATATAGACCGTATAGACTCCGATAATCAAAGTCTAAATCCATATATATTAGAGTTGGTTATAAGTAATAAACTACAAACCAATATCCCTTATTAACTTAGGTATTAGAATCTGCATGTCAGCTCTTTGGTCCTAATCAGTGGTAGAGTCTAATTGTTCGAGAGGTATGGACATGAATATTTTATGGGAAGTCTACACTTTCTTTTAATATGGTATCGGAATACTTCCAACTACTTTTGATAGAAACTTAAAGGACGACAAAATACTTACTCAAAATTTCTATGGATCGGATTAAGTCTATATTTTTTATCACTTGTAAACTTAAACAAATGTTCTCTGAACTCAGGAATGCCTTATATTTCATCTTCTATCTTTGAGTTATGCATACCTTTGATTTTTCTTTTATGAGTATATATCCCATAATATTAAAAAAGAGAAATTTTAGTGACCCTCATAAAAATTTTTAGAGTATATGCATTACTCAAAAATCAAGAAGGTTGTTTAGCACTCTAAACAAAATGCACAAGTAAATGCCTCCTTAAGGGATCATATAGTTAAAGCAAAACATCAATCTATTTATTTATTCATTTCACAATGGAAGGTCAATAGCCTTCTATAAAATTTGGATATAGAGCAAGCCGGGGTATAAGATTTTTTATTAAAAAACATAAAAGAGAGAGTCAAAGGAAGAGTTGTTATACAAGATGATTGAGATGGGATAAAGGTTTTCTTTAAAAAGTCAAACAATAAAAAAGAAAAGGAGAAAACAAGACCCATTTGTACACAAAGGTCAGGCCCATTTAGCCATAAGAGACATGCCACCAGCACCCAAAAGAACAGCAACATAAGATTTAATTTGAAGCTTAATATTTGCTTGAAGTTTTGCACCCATGAAATCAGCAGATAGAAGATCAACCAAAGCCATATAGATCAAAAGTCCAGCTGATGATGCATTAAGTAATCCAACTGTTATTAGAGCAGTTGGACTATTTTCTTTGTAGGTTTTTGATAGTGCAATCCCAAGTGCAATTCCAAATGGAGTTGTTACTGTGAAGAAAAATGCCATTATCACCTTCTTCACCAACTTATACTCTGCCTGTAGAATGCATCCGCCAAGACCCATTCCTTCAAACATTTGATGAAAGCATAGTGCTGCTATCAGTCCTTTTATCGAACATGTATTGCTTGATGCTCCCAGTGACAGCCCTATCACCACTGAATGAACTATAATTCCCAATTCTAGCACCTGCATGCATATATTTTCATCAATATGATTACAAATTTACATAACAAGTATAGTTAAGGCTCGTGTAATTACCATGGCAACAACTCGGTAACGAAGCAACTGTTGTCCATCACTTGCAGCTTTGGTATCATGGTGGTGGCAATGAAAATGTCCATGTCCATGTCCTCCTATCTCTCTATCTTCTTGCACATCGTGGGTGTTATCTGGATTTATAACACCAGCTCTGGATTTCTTGGTATATATGCTAGTAGCCATAGAATCTACCATGAGTGTGAATATAGCAGATAACATTGCTACAAAACCAGTAAATGGAAACTTATGCCATGGATTTTCGTCCAAGCAACTGGAACTTAACATGTCGAAAGAATCAGGTAAGACATGCATAAACCCAGTTGCAAGAATGATCCCAGATGCAAATGCCTTAATAATCACAAATAAATTTCTCTCTGGATTTAGAGCTGGAATTGAACGCGAAAGAAGAGGAGCACATACACCTATCATACTCGTGACCAAGATACTGAAAATGGCTATGAGCTTCAGAGGCAAAGCTTTTTCTTTGTTGTTACAGTCATTTGTTTCTGTCTCGCATTCATCTGTTGCAGACAGAGCTTGAGGCGTGAAAATGGTGAATATGATGATAAACAAGATGAAATTGGAAGTAGCAGCAGCAGTCATTTTGATCTGTTCTGAGACCTTAATTTTCTTGAGAACTGTAGCTATGAGATATCTTTTGCAGCTTAATTATTTTCCTAGTTTTACCACCATTTATATAGAAAATTGCTGTAAGGTTGTGAATTATGCCAAGTACTCTGCATGTTCCATGACTTCTTTATAAAATAATATTAGTATATATTCAATTTTATTTTTTTTAATATCTAAATTACTCCGATTAATTCAGATTATATAGTTAGAAAAAAACTATATAATCAGAATTCCAACTTAAAATATCATGTTAATTCAATCACTCCATATTAGGTATTATATTCAATTATATTATCAAATTGTAAAATAAGCTTTTGACTTTGAGAGTTGGTGCCGTACGTACTTATTCATACCAATGTCATGACGAGTATAAACACTATAAACTAATTGTTTTCTTCTTTTTACTTAATTTTTTAAGCGGTAGTTGAATTTGTCATTATCACTTTTAATATATATATATAGTTTTGATTAAGTACATATTGAGAGAAAAAAAGTACAATTCGAATATGGATTCTTTGAAATTTTTAGAGTTTTTAACCAACTGTAGATACAACTATTCCTGATAAGATAATTATTCTTAGGGTAGTATCATTTTAGTGAAGAAATAAAAGACAGCAAGCAACTAGTGAAATTGTTTTTCAGTATATCACGAGGGATGAAAATAAATAGGGTATCTGCAATAAATGTTATATCTAAACCGAACTCCCTATTGTATATACATTTACCATTACTCATTCCAAATTCTATTAGTATTATCTGATTAATATCTGAACCCGTTTAAATATTCATTTATCATTGAAAAATTTAAAATAAAATAAAATTCAAACTAAATAAATAATTAAAAATTAATAAAAATATACAAATAATCTATTATAAATTACTACAAAATCATATAAAACAAACAATGAAAATTCAACACATTTAAATTAAAATAATTCATCAAATTGTATAAAAATAACATTAAAATAATAAAATTTGAATATTTTACATTATGATATAAAAATTATATTTCAAATTTTCAACTACCCATTACATTTTTAATTCAACAACAACAACAAAAATTTAATTATATCATTACATTCAATAAATTATAATAAAATAAATCTTATATATATATATATATATATATAATCGGGTTTATCGGGTAACCGATACCCGACAACCTCTATCCGTACATGTTCCAAAATCCTAATAGGATTATATCTATTAGGATTTAAATGAGTTTAGATAAGAGATAAATACCAGTAAAATTCATAGTCGTTGTTATCCCTAATCATGAGACATTAAAAGGAATCATATACAATTGGGACATGAAAGCTTTTGAATAGTAGTGTCAACAGAGAAGGATCTAAAACTACAATATCTACTCCCAAAGAAATACAGGAAAACATGTAAAGAGCTTGATTGATGAATATTTGTGTAGACCTTTTTCATTATTTGCTTTGGTGTTTATAGAATTAATCATAAAATTCCCATTTACGTATTTAAAATTATTATTAAAAATATCTAATAGTGTATGGATGAGTTGGAATAAGTGGCGTAGCCGCATAGTAAAGGAGGCAAACCCCCTTAATTTTTTTTATGGTATACATATATAATTTAAAAATATGATAAATATATTTTGACCCCTTATCTTTTAAGTTGTCTAGTTATTCTTTAAAAATAAATAAATAACTAACTAATAATTATTTACATATTTTTATTGTTTTTTAAATAATTAAAAATTGGTTGGTTGATGACTTATAGACATTTAAAAAAAAAAAAATTAAAAGTCAAGTAGGTGATTATGTCTTTGGTCTTGAAAATAAGTGAGAAACATATATCATTGATATGAAGTCTAGTGCTGAGTTTATGAATATTGATCTTGTTGAGCAAATGGAAAAGACAAGAAATGATATTTTATATCAATTGATTTATAAACTCATAACTCTAGTTCTTGTTCTACATGCCACAATAGTTGAGAGAACATTTTTTTCTATGAAATTTGTGAAAAATCGGTTGCGCAACAAGATGAGAGATCAATGAATGTCTAATTGTTTGATCACATTTATTGAAAAAGATGTATCTAGTGTTATTGATAATGAAATTATCATGCATCGTTATCAAAGCATGAAAAACAATTATAATTTTTTTTAAAAAAAATATTTATTAATGTTATTTTTATGAATATTTAACTATCTTGTGTAATTTTTTATTTATAATTGCATTATATAATACAATTTCAGTTATAAATTTTAATAGGTTTGGTTAGCATTTTATAAGTTCTAAAAATTTCTGTTACTTATAAAATTCGATTTGGTTTGATTAATCAAATTAATGCACACCCCTAAATTATAAATTTTGGCTACACCAGTGAGATTCTTTCGGCTTAAACTTTAGGTATACAATTATTATGAAACTCTTGAAATAATATTTTATCATCCTTACAGATCTTACTTAACACGCTCTAAGGTTTTTACCTCCTTAATGAGCTTGAACTAGTCTAGATGCTTTAAAAAAAAAGGAAATGATTAGGGATAGAACTGATATTTCTCCAATAATCCATAAAATATTTACAAAAATTATTGAATATTTTTGCAAGATAATATACATTATCTTATCATACATCATACTGTTTAATTCTGGCAGCAAGAGAAAAGCCATAAATTAAATAAGCTATAATAAATTATTGTAATATACACATATATACATATTCTTAAAGTTTTATGCGTTCATTATTTTAGAAATTACAATATTCCATTGACTTTAACTAAATAATTCAAATATACAAAGCTTAGTGGCATAATGTGTATATAATAATTGAAGATGATGTTGGGAGACTGATAAGAAGTGTTGGTGTTTGCAATTTGAATTGTTTTGATTGACATGTAGGATGTTGTTTGTGCCAACTCCGCCAAGGCTATGTCACGAGTTTGGCATATAACCTTCTTTTTTTTTTTTTTTGTTGGATAATTTCAAAAAAAAAATCTAAAATTTTATTTCCTCAGTTGTTTTTTTTCCCCCAAAGATTAAGAATACTATCTAATCGGTATAATTATAGATATAAAATAATCATAATACCTATTTTAGATAAAACAAGTTTTTCATTAACATGAATTGTACATTATTATTAGTATTGTACTCATCTTGATTAAATTTTACTTCCATTTTCTTATAGAGCAAATTTTAGTAGAAGCCATCATTTAAAAGTTTTTTTCATTTTTACCTATGGAATCTGCTTGATTTCATTATTAGGTTTTTTTATTTTCATTTCTTCTTTTTTTCTTTTCGAATATGAGAAATTATTACGTATTTTTGAATTTTTTTTTGTTTAATTAAGAAAGAAAATGACATTTTTTCCATCTTTTAAACATGAATTAAAAATTTAATTAATTTACATGGCACCAATTATCTTTATGCATGCATTTATTTATTTTTAATCATTTTTTAATTAACTTAATTACTAAAGTAAAGCTTGACTAAACCTTAATTACCAAAAGAAATATGTAAATTTATATTTAATTAACTTAATCAAAATTAGTTACTTTGATAAACCATTGGATAGATATTTTAGTAAACTTTGGATAAACCTTTAGTAAGGTCAACATTTAGGCAAATTTTGGGTAAATATTGGATAAACCTTTGGTAAACATTTAGTAAATATTTGGTAAATTTCAGGTAATTCTTGAGTAAATTTTGTGTAATTTCAATTTTTTTTTGTAAAAATTATGTAAATCTTAGGTAATTCTTGGGTAAATCTTGTATAACTTCAATTTTTTTTTTTTAGTAAAGATTGTGTAAATCTTAGGTATAATTTGGGTAAACTTTAAATAAATATTTGATAAACCTTTTGTAACTTCAATTTTCATTAATTTTATAGTAAAATTCGGGTAATTTTTGGATAAATCTTAAGTAAATCTTGTTTAATTTCAACTTTTATTAATTTTTTGGTAAATATTAGATATAATTTGACTAAACCTTAAATAAATTTTTGATAAACCTTTTGTAACTTCAATTTTCTTTAATTTTATAGTAAATTTTGAGTAAATTTTGGATAAACTTTTGGTAATAAATCTCGAGTAAACCTTGGGCAACTTTAACTTTCATTAATTTTCTAGTAAAAATTGGATAAATTTTGAATATAACTTGAGTAAATATTAAGTAAATCTTTCATAAATCTTTAATAACTTCAATTTTTATTAATTTTGTGGTAAATCTAATTTTTATCTTTTTCGTAATATTTTTAGGCACGTTGTTATTTTTGAAAAAATCTTTTATGCATTCGGTTTTTGTTCTTGAAAATAAGTTTAAAGGGTGAAATTTTTGTAAATATTTATTTTTTTTTCCATTTTTGTAAAATTCTCTTTCTTATATGTATATTATAGTTATATAATTTCATATTATTTTATAGTATTTTATTCATAGTATAACTCATATTTATTGTATTTTATAACAATAATACCAATATAAAAAGTTATATTCTGATTTTATTAAATTTTCTATATCTATTTGTTCTAAATAATAACCGTTATGTAATTCAAAATTATATAAACTCATTTAAAAAGTTTTAAAATCATATTTGTTATATTGATGTATAAGAATTAAAAAGTTTAAAAACATATCTAAAAAATTTAATTTTCTATGAAAATCTTGACAGTCACAAAAATTATCAATATGATATATTTGATGTTCAAAATATAAACTACGTTTAAATTTTTGTATTTCTATTTTTAATAAATCAATTTCTATGATAAATCTAGAGAAGCAAAAGTATTGATAAATGAATTAACAAAACCAAAAGAACTCATTTTTTTGAATATAATTCAATTATCTTTATTAATAGAAGATGAAAATTCTGATAGTAAAGGAGCTGAAGGAGTATGAGTACATAGGTTTGAGAAAATAAACTGAAGATCTAAAAAAATTTTACAAAAAGAAATTGAAAATGCAAGAGGATATTTTTTCTTTTTTCTAATTTTGAAAGTTTTGAAGATTTTTTCTTTGCTTCTCTGCCTCGGCTTGAAAATTGAGTAGCATTTTATAGAGAAAAATCGTCTAAGTATTTGATAATTGTAGAAGATGACTGTTGAAGATGGCCGACAATATTAGGTGAGCAGTTGGTGCAGCTTTAATAAAGTAGCCGTCCTTGTTTTGTTGTGCAGTTGGTACAGCTTTAATAAAGTAGTCGCTCTTGTCTTGTTGTGTCGACAGTTAATAATTTTCTTTTTTTTTTTGTATATCTTAATGTAAATTAAAAATTACATATTAAATGTCAAAATTATAATCTGGCACTTGTGAATCTTGAAAATTATCTCTTGGATTGTTATCTCTGAGCTACTAGATCTGTTTATTTCTGATGAATATTTATATAATAATTGCTGTAATTCTTCTGCTGTTATTACTGTAGAAATCATTTGAAAAATTTGCTCTTTAATAGATGAAAATTCTGACTAGAAGGACTTCAGAGCTTTCTTCTTAGTATTAGCAAAATAGTTGATAACTAAATATATATCTACTTTATCATTATTAAAATTATCCCACCATTTAAATGGAAATTCTCTATATAGAATCGGAAATTTTAGAACAGCTTCCGGATCAAAATAATAGGTCCAAGTACTGATCCATGAGATTCTAAAAGCAATAATAAAGCTGACTATTATTTTTACTGGGTTGCGCTCTGAAGGAAAATAACTGAGATATTTATTATAAGACATTTGAATATCATGAGGGAAAACTTCTTTGATAATACCAAAATGATTAAACTATATAAAAAACTAATTTGATAAATCAGCAGAAAATTTAATAGAAAAATAGAATAACCAAGAATGATTATAATTTTGAAGATAAAATGTCTTATACCGGGCTGCTTGATAGTCGTAATAATTATATGAGGATGAAGAAAAAGGGGTTGAAAAACGTTTGCTATTATGAATTTTTTGATTCCATCTGACTGAAGAAATAATATCTAATATTTTAACTTTACTATAGTTTATTTTATAAGGGTCTTGTTTATTAAAATTATACTCAATTTCTATTGAGCTTATATCAATTAGAATATGTTGATAATATTCTCTAGTTTTTGAAAAATTAGATTTTTGAAAATAAAATTTTTTTGGATATAAAAAACTAATAAGTTTTATAAATCTCTCTAAAGCAATAGATACTTCATAAAAGTACAAAATGAGAAATTACTTTTTATTCTTTCTTAATATATAAATTAGTTATTTGTTTTTATTATGTTAGTTTTTTTTTTAGAATACCCATAGTTAATTTTTATAAGAACATTACTTTAATATTGTATAGGATATCTTCTTAAAGTTAATGAAAAAAATTTATTATTTAACTATGAAATTTATAAGGAAAGTCTTATATTACTTACTAATGCAATTCAATAAAAAGTAACTAGTATCTTTTTTTATAAGTTCATCGATTGTCTTTATATAATTTTTAATTTACTATCTATTATTTCCTCCATTGCATTCCAACTGTCATTTAAAAATATAAAATTTATTTTATTCCAACTAACTTTTTAAATTACCAATAAAAAATAAATTCTTATTTCCAACTTTACTCATATTTCATTTTTGGAGAAATGAGTTTTACTATAGCAACTATAATTCATCACTTCTTTTAGTTTTCCTAAAGAGGGGTAATATAGTCATTTGCATTTATGATTATGCATATTAAATAACATTCTTAATCTTTGTAAAAAAAATTTAAACGATAGTTAGAATTAAATAAAAGGAGCAAATCCTCCACTAAAAATTGGTTTATTCCATTTAGACTAAAATTCATCAATTCAATTTAATTTGATTAAATAAATATTCGATTTATTACTGAACTTAAATTGACTAAATTGTGCTTAATTTAAACTTTAATTGATTATATTCAAATTTATTATAAATGATTAGTTGAAATTAAAATAAAATTGCCTTGAAAATATCATATTTAAATTTAAATAATTAACTGAACTTGAAATGAATTATTTTAATTAAATTGTATCGATTGATTGAAGCTCAAATTAATTAGTTGAAATTCAAATTAAACTTAATTTAATCTATTTAAGTTCAATTAGTAAATAGAATCCCAATTTAATTGAATAAACCCCAATTTAGTCCAATTAAGTTAATTAATCTATTGAACCTTTAAGCAATTGACATTCAACTTAATTTTAATTTAGCTAATTAAATTTAAATTAATCAATTGAACTCTAATATAATCAATTAAATCAATCATTTTTTATTTAATTAATTAAAGTCCAATTTAATCAATTGAACTCAATTTAATTAATTAACGAAATAACAGCACAGCAAGAAACCAAAATCTCAATGCCACCAAAACATGAAACTATGAATGCAAAACAGAATTGCCCTTAGTTGTATAGACACAAACACTGAAAGAATAGAACAAAAACACGTGGTGAAATATATAAATATTAAAAATATTAGAGTAAATTTATAAATAAGTCAAAAGATACAATTGCAAGTTATTATTTTTATATAAAATTAAATAAAAATGACATACAATCAAATTATTAAGAAATAATTGATATCACGTAGATATTTTAAATTTTCTAAAAGGGAAAAACGTATTTTTAGCTTAAAGGAATTTACTTCTAATTTTAGAAAATTACAAAATACACTAATAACATTTTGTATTAGTGCTGGAAATGTGTCGAAAACGATAGCTGAAGTCCGTACTTCATATGTTAAGGGAGACTTGGTTAAGGGTACAATGAGCAAAGTAGCTGACTTTTATAATTAGGACAAGAGGCTTAATTTTATTTACGGTTATTTAATTTTGGTATTATTACAGTTAAGTCATATATAAAATAAATAGTAAAAAAGGCAAATAATTACAATTTCACCTGCTTTTAATGTTTTTTTCAATTTTACCGAAAAATACTTTCTACAATTACACCAATACCTTCTAAAATCTCGAGCGAAAATCTCTCAGTCAAATTTCTTGTAATTCCATCATTCAAATCTCTCATTCTCTTCATATTCTCTTCTACATTAACCTTAATTTACTTCTGAAATCATTCATTCAACCTAATATGCAAAATCGTCATCTTCAATCTAATCTTCAAATCGTAGTCTGCAATCATTGTCTTCACATTCAAAAATTTTCTGCAATTTACAAAAATATGTATATTTGATTTTATTATGCATGTAATCCGTGTCGGAAAATATTAAATAACTCTTCATTAGACCTCTGACAACAAATACTTAGATGTGCATTGCTAAATCACCAATATACACGTTGACAGAACTTTGGGATACATTGGGGTTGACAATTACCTAGGTTAAACAGGTTAATGTTTGCTTTTAATTGAGTATATCTTG
>CATIWF010186102.1:0-17916 GCA_949630135.1 Balakata baccata
ATTTTGTGTAGATTGGACATTCATATGAATTGTTCAGCGTACACAAACCACAATCTTTTCTGCCTTTATGTGATATTTTGCATTCTGCTTTTGTGCAGTATGTAAAATCTAAAAACCCAGATGCTTACTGTTAGCAAATTATTCAATGTCATCCTCCTCTAAATATTGCTATGAGGTAACCCAAAGCAAAAACTCGTGTTAGCTCTTCATCATTTCTAATAAAAAGAAGCTCAGATGTCGCTTGATTCCCGTCTGAAATTTATAAGACTGCATATTAACAGACAAGATAAATTTTTAGTAGATTCAGTCTATCATATCATTCGTAAACTAATTCAATCAGAATGTAATACAAATTTAATTGGAAAAGTTCTTTAGCAAACTTAGTTTACCATATCATCTATATATAGACTAATTTAATAATATGTTGACATACATTTAATTTTTTTACTCTCATTAGTTGATGTAAGTACAATATAAATATATATCATTTTTGTGATTAGATTAGTCTATGGTTGACATGGTAGATTGAATCTACTAAAAAATTTCTTATTTAATTGTTTTATTCACATTGATTGATGTGAATACAACAGTTAATTAATTTGTAAAAATGTCACTATCTAATTGAATTTATCTAATAGACTAAGTTTATCTAAAAAAATTTCATATAGACAATAGTCTACTATTATAGAACTAGAAAGCTCCATCAGCTACTATGTTGATAAATGACTCTTAAATTTAACTCTTTTTAAAAGCTAGTCCAATCAGTAGAATTATTCAAATATTGTAAATAAATATAGATTAGTCAATTTATATACCTAGTTAAAAGATGTAAACTAGTCCATGAACTATACTATATGGAACGAGTTATCTCATCAACTTTGACTCAGTACAATTAAATATTTGAACTTTCAAATTAGTGCAGTTAAGCCCTTAAACTAAAACTGTTGAGTCAACTCAGTTTGGCTAAAGGTCACTCATTTCATAAGGTATATTTTATGGGCTAATTTGTACCGATTTAAAAGTTCGAAAGAATTTAATTATACTGAATCAAAGTTGAAAAAATGATTCATTTTGTAGGGTATAAATCAAGAACTAATTGGCCTATATATTCTTCTGGGTGGATGTATTGATAGTGGAAACTTCATAAAAAAAGAGATATATCACTAAGTGGAAGCGAATGGCTCTTGTTACATTCCTTTCTCAAATTAAAATTCTAAAGAAGAAAGAATTAAATCAATTGGCTTCTAAAAGCTGTAAAGTTTAATTCAATCCTATATAGATTTATAATTTATTCTGGCTGAAGGTTGCAAGTTGTTTCGCAATAATCCAATTAAAAATGAAGCAAAATAATCATATATTGTTATGCGCTCATTTTTTTTACTTAAAATTTGATAAAATAAATACAGAATTTGATTCTGAAAAAGAATAAAAAATCAAATATCACATTTTTTGATTACAGGACCACTATAACCCTAGTGATGACCTTCAACGTCAGGCATTTGCAAAATAAAAATAAAATGCATGAATTTGATCGAAAATTTAAAACAATAGATACACAAAAAGGTGTGGATGAGTTGCTACAATACTTTTATAGCAAATTTTGCTAAAATATATACAATTACTTTACACCTTTTAAGAAAGTACTTAGACGTCCTTTCGAGTTTTATTTGACATACTCTGTATTAATCAGACTAATTTTAATACTAGATAAAAAAAAAAAAGGCCAAAAGATCATATATAGATAGAATGGACTCATAATTATGCAAATTGAACAAGGCTACACTAAGCACTGCGAGGAAAAATCGTGGTCCTTTTGGATACAATATCTTTGATACTCTTAACCTAAATATTCTTATGAAGGTGTACTGCCCCAAAAACCCCCAAAGTGAAAACAGAATGAAAAACTTTCCTTTGCATGTGTCCCCTTTTTCCCCATTCAATCCTGCATATGATGTGGCCCAAGATTTTATAAGATTTGCTGAAGGAAGAAGCTAAAAATTCATTGGCATTTTATATAGTTTGTGTACATAATAAATTTGCTTTCAAAATCAAAATCAATAATCCAATAAGATGTAGATGGATTAACGAAAAGACTCTTTTAGAGGTCTCAAGTTCGAAATATTAGCAGATTATAAGTGACTTATAAAAAATTACTGAAACAAAAGGTAAGAAAAAAAAAATAAAGGGGTAATAGTAAATTTCACTTCACAAAAATTATTTTAAAATGTTTAGTAGCATTCATTAATAAAAGTTGATGGATTGTGTAGACAATTGCACAATGATTTCCTAAGTTATATTGTACTGATTCACAATTTCACACCAACCTCCATAATTCAACTGACGACTAGAAAGGAAAAGACATAAAATCAAAAATATTGGAGATTTGTAATGTACATTATTATTATTATTATTATTATTAAATTCATCTCATATTTAATAAATTGCACTGGAATTAGAACAGGACAGGTAGCATATCGTAAATAAAAAGTTGTAGAATATAAAAGAACAAAATATATTTTAATTTTTAAATTTTACAAGTTTATATAATTAAGTCATTTAACTAAAATTTTATTAAATTAACTCATCATGATGTAGTCTCTCAATTATTAAATTTATGTTTTATATATATATATATATGTATATATATAATCTTTTACTATTAATTTTTTTTTTTTGTAATATTAATTTTAAACTAAGGTAGTTCCGATTTACAACATTCACTGCGAAGGATGAAAATCCGTCGATAAACATGTGAATATATTAATAATCAATCGAATAGAAACAACTTATGATGGCATCTTTCCGTCGCTAAGGAATTAACAAAATTTTAGAATGGAAAAGCCGTTCTATTCCTCGTAAGTGAATCTTTCGTCTCTAAATCTTACTAAAATAAACAAAACACATGTAGCCTGCAGACCATCCGTCGCCAATCATTCGCAATATCGACTGACTGTAGTTAATCCTCTAACTTTTTTAGCGACGGCATATATCCGTCCCAAAATATTCCCGCTATTCAGTTTCTCAATTTTTTGCTGCCTAATCCGTCGCATGATTCACTCTTCTGCAAATCCATCGCTAACTTTTTTGAAAATTTTAATTAAAGTTTCTCTTGTTTCCTTCACTAATTTAGATTCGTTATTCTACTTTTTTTTTTTTTGTAGTATTATATGACACTTAGCATAAATAATAGTGACAATTTAATTAAAAATTTTAATTAATCTGTACTAATAAAAGACGTACGTTAATGATATTAATCAAACAAATGTTTAGCTAGTGTGGGCAGCACGAGAGCCAAACTGGTAATTAGGGTAGCTGTACTAAGAATCTATGATGTTATATAAAATAAATTATAATATGTGCTTAACGACAGTTTTAGTAGTTGTTGATAAGAATGACAAGAAACGGCCATATTCATATCATCAATTTATTAAATATATATTAGGAAACCCAATAAGGTATGAATTATACAATATGTAGTAATCATTTCCTTCCAACACTGCTAAACTACCAATATTAGTCGACGGTGGTAAAAAAACTCAATTCTCACCGGTTAGAATATCAATTAAGTTGCTTCTTGATTGGTTTTGATCTATCAATTAATTACATATGAAACTCTATTCCTTAATTAATTAGAATTTTTGACAAATCCATTGGCAATTTGTCATATTTATAATAAATTTAAGTTAAAATCTATCAAAATTAATGTGCATGAACCCATATAAATATAATATTACCATAAGCATCTTTGTCATCCAAACTACCATCCTTGTTTTTATTCCCTAATGTTTGGTGATCTTTAATTATAATATCATTAACTTCAAAATTAATTAATTAATTAATTAAGCCAACTTAACGTATGTTTAATTTTTTAATTAATTTGGAACCATCTTGAGTCATCAAGGGCGTAACTAGATCAGTTAAAAAAAGGGCGTAACTAGATATTGATATCCTCTCACTCTTTTGTAATTGGATAAGTAACCAGATTCATAATTTTTTTTGTTATAATTAAAAAAATAATTTTTACAATCAGTTTTATATTTATAAAATCAATGATATATTTGAGATTATGAGTCCATAAAAATTTTATGTGATTAATAAAAAAATTTATAAGACCATTATTATTTTCATGTAAAAAGAGAAAATGATTTCTTATTTTCAATCTTCTATTGGTTAAAATAAAAAAATAAATTAATATACAAGGTGAAAAAAAAAAAGGAAATTTCCTCAAGTTAATACACCCCACTAGTGACCATATATACATGCAATGCAAGTACTCCATTGTACAAATAATAACTAATTTCTTTACATGTCAATAAATATATATATATATATATATATAATATATGATGGTGTGGACGAGATGATATAGTCTAATATAGCTTAATCAGATGTCATGAATTTGAAATTTAGGTATGCAATTACTATAAAATTTATAGGGAAGTATTTTGCCATTTTTGAAGTTTTACCCGACATGAACAAAATTAATCTCACTATCTGCTCTTATTTGACTAACTAGGATACTTATGGTCTGATAAAAAAAAATTATATATATATATATATATACACATGATTTAGGAGTAAAAAAATGTAATTTTCAATTTAAAACAGAAATGATGTCCCAAATTTTTCTAGACAAAAATCAATGTCTCTTTCAATTATAGTACATAAAAGACAGTAATTGCTTATTATAAACAAAGAAATAGGGACAGTATACCAAACTGAATATGCTTTAGCAACTATTTTAGAGAAATTATTATTTTTAGTTAGATTCAGTCTATTATATTATCCAAAAATATTTAATTACAAAATGATATATATGTAAATTATATTAATATTAACTAATGAAAATAAAATAATTAAATATTGATATATGATTGAATTAGCATATAAATATAAATAATATTGTGAATCAACCAAAAAAATTCTTAATTATCACTTATTGTTGTTATCCATGCACTGTTTTAAGATGGTAAGTGGGAATCCATAGAATGCAGAAATTAATTAAGGTACATGAACAAACATTTCAGCAAACACTTTATCCCTACCAATGAACACACACACACACACACATGTAATTTAATATAATTATAATGTCAAACCTTTGACTTTTATAGTCATAGAATATTAATTTTATTTATAATTGATAATAAAGTTCACCTATAAAAGACACATAAATAGTAGGTACCATGAATGGGCCAAAATTTTTGTATTTTGATTTAAGATTCATTGCTAGTTTGCTACCGTGTGTTTAGAATTTGTGTTGGGTGTAAAAAAAAAATTTAGATTTTTTTTTAAATTATTTTTCTCAAATATACTTCTAAGAAATATTAATTTATCCACTTAGTTTTAAAAGTAGTTTTTAAAATTTAAAAAATAAAAATATTAATTTTTATTTTCTGAAAAGCATTTTTTTAAATGCAAGCCTACATTTTTTATCATAAAAATGGGCAAAGTAACTTTCAATAATTAAATGTTGGTCGGTCAATTATAATTCATATATATTGTTCTTTTCTTTTTCGTTTCATTGGCTAAATGTAATTTAGATAGGAATCATACATAGTTGAGGAAGAAATTCTTTGAATTTAAGTGTTTCTTTCGCTATCTACACTTAATGTCTCACGTTGTGAGTGAAAATGATGGGCATGTGTACACTTGTCATATTAATTTATGTAAAAGTGGACAGAAAATAATTAAAAATTTCAATTTTATAAGAAAATATGTAAACATATCTCGACAAATAACTTAAATTTGAAACTATATATAACAGTGGTGGATACAGAAATTCAACTTAAAAGACAAATTTATATACTTTTATTCTGATTTCAAATATTAGGAGAGTTGGAGCTCGAATAAAAAATTAAGAGAGATAGGGCTGAATTAAAAAATAAAAATTTCAAAACATAATTTTAAATTTTTTTTTCTTATTTAGTGGTGGTAGTGGCTCCCATAGGCCACCTCCTAGGTCCGCCGTGTATATATATATATATATATATGAAGATCATAGAAAAATTGCTCAATTAATTATCATTCTTAATTAAAAATTTTAATAGCTATCAATATTTTTAGATTTAATCATGTAATTCTATTCTTTTTTTCAATTTTTTTTTTATTATAAGCTTACATTTGTCACGCATTTTTATAAATTTACTTAGGTACCATTTAGATTGAGAGATTTTAAAATCCATGAATTGTGAAATTCATGGATTCTAAAAATTTTATCGTTTGGTTTGACTATAAAATTTATAGATTGATTATACAATTACCCTTACACTTATATTTGGTTCAATAACCATATTCCATGGATTTAACAATTAATTTCCAATTGTACCCTTTATTAAATGTTGATAATTTATTATTAATTTAGCATATAAAATCAATTTTATTACATACTTACAAATTTAAAAAATAAAATTAGTTATTTTAAGAGTTAAAAAATAAAAAAAAATAAAGTTATTACATCACATCATTAAAAAATATTTTTATTAATAATTTAATGCATATTAATACTATATAATAATAATAATAATAATAAGTTAATTGAAATTAAAAGAAAAATAATTTTTACTTTTTTATGATTAATAATAGTTTTGAAATATTATTAATTTATTAGAGACAATATTAAAATAAAAAAACTTGGTAACAATCTTTCATTGTTCAATCATCCATGGATTTTGAACTTTTCAAAAATAAAAGATTTTGGTAGATGAGAGATTTTCCAAATCAATAGATTTTTAACCATTTTTAAGTAATCAAATGATAAATTTGACATAAATATATAGATTATTCAAAATTATTGAATTGTAAATTAAAAACAATATAGATATCTATTCCTTTACACTCACCAATATTAATGGATGGTGAATTAGATATTTGAACTTAAATCTCTATCGATTCTGGTAAATAAAAATTTCAATAGTACCACTTCTCAGTGATAAATTCATTTATTCAAATAATTTTATTTCATCTAAAATATTAATTTCTCATCAAACAATTCATATTTGTATCTATAACTAACCATAGAAATCTTATATGCATGGATCTAAGCACAAAAGTAAAGAACTAAAAAACACGCAAATTTTTCTGTCCAAATGAGGACTTATCATGGTTGTTATTGAACTGTCATAAATATTCAGAACTCAAGGTTCTTGAACTGCTTAATATTGATTTTTTTAATTAATGTTTCTTACTATATAGTTGTTCTTGAACTGTCAACACGTGCCAAATGTCAAGGCTCCCTTCAACAATACCTTCCAATTGGGTCCTAGTACTTGGACACACACTTCCATTCCTGTCCTCATTAAATAAATACAATTTACAATTTTTCTTATATTAAAATACCATATGCAATTAATTAAATAATTATGAAACAACGGACCCATTTAAGTCAAACAATTAACTATTTAGCCACATACAAAAAAACTCTAATAAAAATGTGTTATATTAAATTATTTAAAGAGTGTATTGATAAGTTGTAACTTGAATCTTTTAGTTTAATTAGACTACTTCCAGTACCAAATTAGAGGGAAAAAAAATAATATACATTTTCTTAGTATATTCTATTTCTTACTTTAAAAAGAAATTATTCCAAGTTTTTATTTAAGATTATTTGTTGTCAGATGCCGACAAATCAGAAATGGCGGTTGTGAGAGATTCTTATAAACCGACCTTCAAAATCATATCATCTCAGACATAAGAAAACTAATTATTATAATTATGGAAAAAAAATTACTCCCAACTGGACCCAATTTAATTAATTATATTAATTTTCTTGGCAAGACAGTTCAAGATTAGCTAAACAGTTTGGATTCTGTAAGGCCGACCTTTCTTGGGATTAGAAGAATGACAGCCAACATACAGAGCTTCAATAGTAATGTAATTATTTTCCCATGCAATGATCTTCATGATATATATATATATATATTCTTGATTTATATATATGATGTGTTGTTAGCTATTTATAAACAAAGGTTATTTAACATTGAAATACTGTTGTTATAATAGAGTTGCTAATTAGAAAACTGAAATTGCAGGTTAATTGAGGTGGGTTGGTGCATTTTTTCTTTAAATAAGATTTAAAATTCGAATATTGTATATGAAGAAAATATGTGCAAAGATAGTTTTATTTTACAATGGGTCAAAAGTGAATTCAAGCTGGAATAATTAGAGCCATGAGTTTTAGAGAGCGGTTGATAATGAAAAAACAAAGCTGTAATTATATTTATATTCTTGATTTATATATATTATATGTACATGTGTTGTAAGCTATTTATAAGCAAAGGTTAAATTACATTGAAATACTATTGTGTTATGATCAAGTTGCTAATTAAAAAATTATAATTATCTTCTAAAACTTGCTATTTAAGAACAATGTGAAGTGATTAAATAAAGAGTAATATTGGGAAGCTGTACTGATTAATTAAACTAACATTTTTTTTTCTCAAGTTAATTAATTTTGTCAACATGATATAATTAAGTGATTATATATAATTAATTACTATAATAATTTACGAATCGAATGCCAAGTTGAATAAATTGTCTAAACATTTGGGCATTTGGTAATTATAATCCTTTTCAAGTTTAGTCGTGGAATTCTCATAGAATTTTATTTAATTTCTTTTTTTAGTTTTTTAATTTTGTATAAGAATTATTCCGATTAAGTAGAATCTCGAATAATGGCAAAATATTGCTTAATGTTTTTTTTTAGTTGATTATAATGCTCTTTGCAGAAAATAAGGACATTCTTGAACTACCTAAAAAACAACAGACACCAAATCTGTAGGCTTATTGAATTTGGGCAAATGGATACTTAAAAAGGATGCATATCTCGTAGATGTGGGCAATTGTGCGATTCAAGGTAGACCTAAAGTTGATTCTCTTGAGATTTGAAGGAAAATCTCTCCATGATCCTTAGCTAATTTCTCCCAATCATAAATATCATATCAGATTCTGAAAATCTAATATATTGTCTCTATTTTTCTTATTGAGATTCACATCATTATTTTTTTTTTTTGAATATCTTGTATTTATGTTATTTTTACACAAGGATTTTGATTGAAAATTCAAACTCAATAACTCACATTTTAATCATTAAATGAACACTACTAAACTAATTGTAATTCTATTTTATTGTTTTACACATTCTCTCAAATGATTGAAACCAAATCGAGTTAAATTGTAATTGATATTGCAAGAAGATAGTGTTACATGTCAATTCCCACTCATTTTTGTGATCAATTTTTTTTTTTTTTGTGTTAAATGATTGCATTGATATTTTATAAGTTAATGCAATAGTCAACCTTAGATTAGTATTATATTTTTGACAATCTACTTATTCTTTAATATATTTTTCATAATAAATCAAATCATTCAATTGAAATTTGAACTCAATAATATCATAATTCTTAAAATTAATGATATGGATTCCATTATATAAAATTCTTTCAGGGATCGAGTAGTAATATACTATCATAAAAAACATGACGACAAATCAAATAGATTAGCAAAATTAAACATGACAACAAATCACTAACTTAATAGATTATTAAATTTAAATAAATTTTTAAGTAAAAAAATACATTTAAATAATTAAGTTATAAATTTATCTGAATTAAATTCACGAATAAATTTATTATAACATATTATATATAATGTGTAAAAATTATAGTTTTATATATATAAAAGTTTGTAATTGAATTAATTCATAAATTTTTTTTCTGAGTAAAAAAAAATCTACAAAATAAAAGATGTAACATCAGCACGTGGTTAGCAAACACATTTTTATGAGGGGAAAATTTGAAAAAATAAAATAAAAATTGGAAAATAAAATCCCATGCATCATATTCAACACAAATAAATAAATAATTAGCCAAACCTCAAAGACCTGATTAAATTATTGATTAATGACATTAACAAAAAGGAAATCCCACCCTCAACCTCAAGTGCATGAACCCAAATTCTCACTCTTACCTATATATACCCACGAAAGTTTCCCTTTCATCCTCACTTCTGACTTGCAACCAGAAAACAAGAAAGGAGGAAGTGAGAATTAAATATCAAGAAAAACAATAATTAATTGATCAGTAGGAAGAAAAAAAAACAAGAAGATGCCTTGTGCACCATCTTTAACTCTCATCTCAAAATGCACTGTCTTCCCTGATCAGAAATCCACCATGGAAGATCTCAAGCTTTCAGTTTCTGATCTTCCTATGCTTTCTTGCCACTACATTCAAAAGGGCGGCCTCTTCTCTCGCCCTCCTATCCCAATTGAATCTCTTGTTTCCATTCTTAAACGTTCACTTTCTCAGACATTATCTCACTTTCCTCCTCTTGCTGGTCGCTTTATCACTGATTCTAATGGTTATGTTTACATAACCTGTAATGATGGTGGTGTGGATTTCCTCCATGCCAGCGCCACCCATCTTTCTGTTCGCGATATTCTTTCTCCTCTTCATGTTCCCGATTGTATTAAGAGCTTCTTCGCTTTTGATCGGACGGTGAGCTACGACGGCCATTTCAAGCCAATCTTGGCTGTTCAGGTGACAGAGCTGGCCGATGGAGTTTTCATTGGTTGCTCTATGAATCACTCCGTCACTGATGGAACTTCTTTCTGGAATTTCTTCAACACTTATGCTGAGCTTTCGAGAGGAATCAAGAAAATTTATCGTCAGCCTGATTTTACGAGAGACTCCGTGTTGATGTCTCCGGCGGTGCTTCAGCTCCCTGACGGTGGCCCTAAGGTCACTTTTAATGAAAACGAGCCGTTGAGTGAGAGAATTTTTAGTTTCAGCAGGGAAGCAATCTTGAAGCTGAAAGCCAGAGTTAATAACAAGAAATGGATTGAGAATTCAGCCATTGATTCTGCTGTTGAATTGATGGGTAAGCAGAGTAATGATACGTATCATCATCTTAACAATGGGATGATGTTGACTACGATTCTTGAAAGCTTGTTCAAAAACAAATTGTCAAAAGAAATGGAGAATAACGGCGTTTCTGCAGCGGCGTGTGCGACGGAAATTTCATCTTTCCAATCTTTATGCGCGCTGCTGTGGAAGGCGGTGACTAGGGCGAGGAAATTAAACCCGAATAAACCGACGACGTTTAGAATGGCGGTAAACTGCCGGCACCGGTTGAGCCCGAAATTGGATCCGCTATACTTCGGTAACGCTATCCAAAGCATACCAACGTACGCGTCAGCTGGTGACGTGTTATCACGGGATTTACGATGGTGTGCTGAGCAATTAAACAAGAATGTGGTGGCCCACAACGACACCACGGTACGCCGTTATGTAACGGATTGGGAAGGGAACCCAAGGTGTTTCCCATTGGGGAACGTCGACGGCGCTTCAATGACCATGGGTAGCTCGCCTAGATTCCCAATGTATGATAATGACTTTGGGTGGGGTCGACCTTTGGCCGTCAGGAGCGGTAGGGCCAATAAGTTCGACGGCAAGATCTCTGCGTTTCCTGGAAGAGAAGGCGGCGGCAGCGTGGATCTGGAGGTGGTCCTATCCCCCGAAACAATGGCTGCCATTGAATCTGATCACGAGTTCATGCAATATGTATCTAACTGAAAAGTATTTACATCCAACGGTGATGATTGAATCATGACAATGCTTAAGTTTTTTTTTTTTTCTTTTTCTTTTTTTACTTTTGGGGCTTGGTGGGGCCGTGTGGTGGATATGAGGATAGGGTGGGGATGTTTTCATATTTTGTATTTTTGTGCCATAATTTTAAATTTTGTATCAACTTAAATTTATTTTCATTTAAAATTTTGTTGCATATTTTGCAAATGTGTGACTAATTGCTATATTAAGGCATTTCCCAAAAACTAACAAGTAGTACCAAACAGTGTAATTTTTTATTAAAATATTACTCAAATTAGTAATCAGGAACTATTGCCTGTGGCATATGGAAAAAAACCGGGAGGAATAAGAAGAGGGACAGAGAGATGGGGCCAAGCCAAGGAAGCATAGTGAAATCTTGAGGAGCAGTTTAATATATTTGACATTCCTTTTAAAAAGTAATAATTTTAAACAATATTATATGTTCTCCTATTTTTCGTCTTATTTTTATTATACTTTTAATACTCTTTCTACATGTATGTATTGTAATTGGACCTCCGGACTAAAATTCCTGACTCTCCCACAGAACAAGAACCAGCGAGATTAAATCAGAAAGCGGACATGGTTTAGGACATCAGAGAATGTGACGATGATGTCCAGGTTCTAACATAGCTGTTTCAAAAAGAAAGAGGAGAGTTAATTAGAGGAAAACAGAGTTGAGATGCACCAAAATTATTGCAAACAGTTCCTACCAAATATCCATACTGATATTAGTCCTACTTTTTGTGGGATATTGATATTAATATCCAACAAGCATAACTTCGGCACATACCAACTGATTCCTCTCATAAAACATAAATAACTTAGATTATAGACATATACATTTATTACCCAATATTTATTTAATCTCTTTGCTACTAGCACACACTTCCTTGACAATAGATTATTCTTTTAGATTCACACAAAGTCGCACTTGTAAATACATTATTGGGGGTGGCAAGTTCTACTACATAGGGATGCAGTTCACAAGTTCAAACTTATCCATTAGTCACCACTTAATTTTCTTTTTTTGTTTTCCCCATAATTATTTTAAAGAAATCAACATGCACAGTGTAATAATTAGGTCTAAATGAGTTAATACAAAATTATTCTAAATTAACGATAAGTTTCGATTTCGAGTTATGACTATGTAGCTGCTTTTAAATTTTTGAAAAAGTATTTTGCTGTCACACTTTGAATTAATCCAATACCAGATTAAAAAACAAAAAAATAATAATTTTTCACCAAATGCTAATAATAATAGTCTTTATTTTTTATTTTGAATATAGTCTTGTTGATTAATATGATATCAGCCTAGTTTCCCATAAAATCATGGATTTGCTCCCTGGGCCTAGGCCCACTATTTACTTTACTGAAGTAAAAAAGGTTATTATATTGAATTTATCATTAATTATTAATTTATTTTTATATAATTTTTTTATTAATTTGTTTTACTTTACGATGATATTTTATTTATATTAAATTATATAAATATTTATCTCAATTTTTATCAAATTATTAATTTATCTATTATTAAAATACATATATAAAATAGATATCGTAAATACTTTACGGTCATTTTGTTTGTTCTCTATTTTTATTTTCATATATGTTATAATTTAATTAAGAGTTGGGAAAATCATTAATGTGCATTATACGTATTATTAAATATTGGACTCATATTGTAACTCGTATAAAAATTACTAATTTATCTATTACTAATAATTATATATAAAATAGAGATAATAAGTAATTTATAATCATTTTGCATGTCTTCCAAATTGTTAATTTGTCCATTATTAAGAGTTATATATAAAATAGCGATAATAAGTATTTTACGGTCATTTTATTTGTCCCTCTATTGTACTGTATATAAAAAAAATCATATTAAATTATCTAGCTCATTACGGTTATTAATTTATTTATCTTGTCAATTATATTTTTTTACCATATCTTTTTAATATTTTTTATTAAATTATTTTTTTCTTTTTAATATTAGTTATCTAATTATTAAATAATTATAAGTATACAAATAATTTATAATTTATATTGAGATTATTATACATAAATTATTACAGTAATTAAACAAAATGTAATTATGTTACTTTGTGTCAAAAGATTCAGTAAAATCCAATTCATTATTTGTTAATCATCTTATTTTTATAAAAATATAGTACTCATGCCGTATTATCATATCATATCAAATTTTGCCACCTCTAGTTTTAGATGAATTGGACTTCAAATTAATGAATTATTAATATTATTGATTAATAATTAAATTTTTTTAATGATATAATGTATTCAATTAATTAATACAATCAAATTAGTTTTTTAGTAAATTTATCTATCCCTACCTATTTCCACTTCTCGTATTATAACTCATAAATATTACTATTTTGTCAATTATCTAGAGTCATATATAAAATAGAAATAGTAAGTACTTGACAGTCATTTTACTCGTTCCTCCAAATAATACTAAATTGTATATTATGAATAGTCATATATAAAATAGATATAATAAGTACATTATAATCATTTTATTTTTCACTTTATTCTTAATCATCCACATACTACATATGATTTTTAATAATTGGACTTACCTTAAACAATAATAATAATCCTGCCATCAAATTAATTTTAATTATTATATAATTAAGTCACATTTAATTTAAATACTAATGGTTGTTAATTATAAATTTGATTCTTATTAAACTATATAAAAATTATTAAGCAATTATAATTTTTCAAATAACTTATTAGAATTGTATTCAGTATTTTAAAATTCATATTATACATTATATGCATAATTGTAACTTAATCTAAACTTACCATTATATAAACGTGCATATAGTTTTGCTATGTCAGTTTTCAATCAGTTTGGTTTTCAGTTGAATTAAATTAGTGGAATAATTAAATTATAATATAAAAGTATTGATTAACAATTTGAACGAAATATAAAACTTATAAAAGCATATACTTCTCAAATGTAAGAAACCCTTACATGTAAATTAACATCTAAAAAAGCCAAAAACAATCAGTTATTTTGTTGAAATTCCCGTAGATGGTTAAGAATTAAACATACAAAATTCTATTTTAACTTTTTTTAGTCATCTAATCCTAATAGAATTAAACTTCTAATTTATAATTTATTAATACTATTTACTAATAAATTAAATTATTAAAATGACAAAATTAACACAATTAATTAATACAATCATATTGATTTTTTTGATAAATTTACTTGTCTACCTCCCTATTTCAACTTTTATATATTGTATAAAATGATATCTCATACATGACCAGCACTTTCATTAAACCCATAAACAACCTCCATTTGAAAAAATATTACCTAAACAACCATAGTTATTAATGTTCTCTCTCCCTAAGTTTTTGGTCCTAATTATCCCAAATAGAAATGCCAAAATACATTTTCTTTCCTCTCTTTTTAGAATCCATTGTCTGTGGTAAAGTTTTACATTTTTTTTTCAAAAAAATAATTAGACATTTGTACATTTTGCATTTTGTTTAATTCCTATGATAAGCTTTATAATTTTTAATCCTCATCATTAAATAAATAATAAAAATAAAGTAAACATTTAACAGTTGAAGCCAAAATGAAAATTTGAAATATATTAATAGAGAATAAACGTAATTATAATAAATAAATTAGAAGATTAGATTTATCTTTATAAATGGATAAATATATAACCTATATATACCTTACATATAACTTTATACACATACAGTTATTTAATTCACATGATAGCTTTTTAAATTATATTCTCTATCAATAAATAAATAAATAATAAACATAAAAGAAACATATATCACACATGAAGTTAAAATGGAATTTTGAAGACGGAAATTTAAAGAACATCTTATAAAAAATGCCATCATGCTATAAATATAAATTAAAATAGATAAATTAGATTATTTTGCCATAAATAGATAAATATATAACCTACATATACTTTACATATATCTTAAGTATAATTTCTACAGTTGCATTGTTTAATCCCTTAATAAGCTATTAAGCTTTATTAATTTTATTCACCCTCAATAAATAAATAATAAAAGTAAAATAAACATATAAGAAACATATAACGTAGATGAAGTCAAAATAAAAATTTGAAAAAAATGTCATTTAACAAAAGCGAAAAGCAATGCAAACAGATTAGGCAACTTAATTAGGCAAAATTTGGTAATAAAACATATGTGGTGTGCTAATTACAGCCGCAACAGCCACTCGATTGCATCCTAAGTTTAGTGCTTGGTGCGCTAATTCCAGAGATGCTGATCACATTTTTGTTAATAAATGTGGAAATAAAAGAGGATAGATATCTCATTTATGGGATTCAGATAAACCATTATTATTTGTGCATTTTTGATACTTTAAATCTCTGTCTGTGTCAATTTCCCCAAACTATATTGTGAATCCGGTCAATGGTACATTACGGACCTCTCACATATGTGATAGCAGTGATAAAATACGGCCGTAATTTTATAAATAAAATAAAGTTATATAAATTCATTTGTTAATATAGATTCTTTAGTTTATTAATAAAAAATTTATTATTTTATTGATAAATATTTATTTTATTTTAAAACAAAATCAGTAATTATTATATTTTTCAAATGCGATTTGTCTTTATTGATTTGTCTTTATTTTTTTGTTATATTTTGAATTTTTTTTAAATGATTCGATAAATTCATACGTGCAAATCAAAATAAAAAAATATTTGTTAAATTAAGTACACAAAGAATAAAATAAACTTATATTAATATAAGAAATGAACTTTTACTTTATTCGAAATAAATATTTCTCAATAAACTAATTAATCTTTTATTTCATTGCTAATAAATTAAGAGTTTTAAAACAAAATTCATTTCATTGCTAATAAATTAAGAGTTTTGAAACAAAATTGATTGTGTATATAATTTAACGAATATTATATTATTTTTTTAAAATTTTGTTGTAATAAATTAATAAATATTTACTTTATTCACGAAGAACATTTTTTTAATGAACTAATGAACATTTTTTAATAAAGTAATAAATATTTTTTCAATAATTAGATGATGAATATTTACGATTTTTTTATTTTGATCTATAGATATAAATTCATTAAATTATTTTGATGAAGATGCATTGCGTATATAATTTAATGAACATTATATTATTTTCTTTAATTTTTTTTGTAATAATAAACTAATAAAACTTTACTTTATTTATAATCAATATTTCTCAATAAAATAATAAAATCTTTTCAATAGCCAAATGATAAATATTTACAATTTTTTTATTTTAATCTATAAATATTAATCGATTAAATTCTCTTGATAAAAATATAGTGTATATAATTTAATAAATATTATATTATTTTTTTAATTTTTTATAATAATAAACTAATAAATTTTTATTTTTTTATAATAATTTTTTTAACGAATTAATAAATATTTATCAATAAAATAATAAATTTTTTTAATAAATATTTATATAAATTTATTTTATTTATAAAATTATAGCATGGCTTATCCCTCATGCATGATATAAGGCTTCAGTTATGCAGTGCCATGTGAACATGCTTACGGATCTGGTTGTTGAATACTCCTAATTTATCTTTTTCATAGAACCCTAATTTTAAATCTCTCTCTCTCTCTTTTAATTCTGAACCTATAGTGTTCGAATAATTCAATGAAAGGAAGATAAAGTTATGAAATTTCGAAGCACAAGCGTCCTAGCTGGGAGATTTCATCCTAAAGTTCTTTTTTTGCAGGTATTGTTTAAAAATCTCAGACGTATACTTGTTAGTTCATATAATTGTTCTTTATATAGTTTCAAGTATAGATGTTAACTGGGTATCTGTCATCTTAGATTTCTGCTATTCTATTGGAACTTTTAGTTTGGCACGATTAACTGGTTTTCGAAGTTATGCTTTTTTTTTGTGTTGTTGTTTTCTAACAGGTTATGAGATTTGTGAAATTGGAAGGAAGTAGCTCAGGTTCGACTTTGGTTTTCTCTTTTAACTACAATTAGGAGATTTGGAGGAGGTGAAATGGGTAATTAGAGTACTGTATCAGTATTGGCATTGAGGCGTTTGCTTGTTTCGATGAAAAAGGAATGAGCTTTGGTTTGTTTACACATTTAATTTTGATTTAGGAGTTTCAAATTCTGGAGTTCATAAATGAGAAATCAAAGATTAAATTTGAAACTCAAATTTGTTAGGGCTTTGGAATGGTTTATCGAGGATGGTAGAAAGTTCATCAAGAGCTGAAATTTTGGGATTAAGGGTTAATTTCCAGCGATGTGGTTGTT
>CATIWF010186121.1:0-10019 GCA_949630135.1 Balakata baccata
TTTTTTTCTCTAAAAAACAAAAAAGAAAGGATGAGGGTATAAATGAAAATGTGTACAATCAATCTGTTAAATGGCTGTTACAAGTGAAGGGAATGAAGGGGACAAATCGATTCTGGGACCCACTTGGAGACTCCTTCCCACTCTCCCCCCCACCATTCCTTCTGCTTCTGCGTTTTAAACGCACAGAAAACAAATAAAATAAAGGGCGAAGAACAGAGAAATGTTGCAGTCCTCAAAGGGGTATTTATGTATTTTACCCGGTGAAATCCCCACACGTTGAATATGGCTTTTAACGTAGGACGTCTTTTTCAGATCGCAACATAATTTCGGCTTTGCCACTCAAACATTACTCTTGCTTCAAAAAATGTAAATATTAAAAGAATTTTATATCTAGTTTTCTCCCAAAAAAAAGTTTAAATGTTTGTTGAAAATAATACAATTTTGAATCTTTCTTTCAAATTCATTTATTAATTTACTGTAAAATTTTAAATAAAATTGAATTTACTGTAAATAATAAAAAAAATATGGAAAATAAATCTCACACAAAGCATAGAAGGGGGGTGAAGTATTCTTTAGCGTGGGAGTGTATATTATTGAATACGCTTTACACACAGCGTATTTCTCTTTTAACCCATAATGGAGTGTCGAGCACGCGCAAAATAAAGTCATTAAACATCCGAATGACGGTAATGCCCCGACGACAAATCGTATCCGGGCAAAAAACAGCTATAACAACAATAATTAGACTTTCTGAAAAAAAAAAAAGAAGTAAATTACTGTAATTTTTGAAATTTCGTTTAGAAATATATTATATAGTCTTTATATAGTATTTCAGATAATTTTTTCCATTATATATAAATAAAATATTATATGTATTATTTTTTTATTTTAAAAAGTAAAAAAAAAAATTAAAAAAATTTTAATGTCATAAACTATATACCAAAATATTAAATTTTCATTCTTTTTAATATTGTATTTTTTAAATTAACAAAATGTCAAATTTATATAAAAAAATATATCTATATATAAATATTTTTTTACTGATTAACGGAATATTATATTAAAAAATAATAAAAAATCATTTTAGTTAGTAGAACCAAATATGACAAATTTTATAATGTATTTTTAAAAATAAAGTGAATAATTTATGTTCAAAATTTTCTTTTTTTATATATAAAAATAATAAATAACTCATTCATTTGATTCTGTTGAAAAGGTTAATTTGCCGATCGGTGTTTGGCGAGAAGAGCTAAGGCGTTGCTTGAGGATACGTTTCAAAAGAATAAAAAAAATAAAAAACGCTTTGCTTGAAGATATTGAACTGGGGAGCTGTCCTTGTCAGCATTTGCAGTTGTAACGAAATCTAAGTTGTTGTTTCTGTTATGAACTTATGAATCCGTACCACGTATATGTAAATGCAAACTTAAGTTGTAAACCATGAGGGTTTTCAAAATTTCGGTGGAAATTGGATAATATTATTCTGAGGATGGGGACCATATGATCAACGGGCATGATTTGCAAGGCAAAATGATGGATCGCTCGACTACCAGTTAAATAAGTATATCGTAACTGCTTATATAAATGAGTAATTAAGAACAACATTAATTTTCGACCACAATTACAGTAAATGATCAGACAGATAACACGACGGGAAAAGCTGTTGGATGGAGGTGTTATGCCTAAATCCAATTTTTAAATTAAAGATGTTACTATAGGAAAATGTGTTATAAATAATTTTTCGAATTAGATAATTAAAATATTTTTATATTACAAATAATTTTTTAAAAATTGAATTACTACAAATTATATAATTAGAAGATTTTGGGCGAGAGGAAATAAACGTGGGCGGGAGGATAACTGCTGCGGTACAAGCTTTTGTCCTTATCTTAAGAAATACTTTAATCAATGTGAACACCTAATTCTAAACAAAGTAAACATGGTAATCATGGGTACATTGGTATGGCTTTAACACAAAGTCAAACTCAGAGTGATATGCATAAAAAGCAAAACCGCCATTTTATACTCTCCGCCCCATATTTATTTGAAAATTTATTTTTAGTTTATATATTAATAGCTTTTGCTACAACATTAATACACTTATATTTTTACTTGGAGCCTTTACCTGGATAAAAAAATCAAAATGTTCCAATTTAATAACTTTAATTATTTCCTCACCTCTTAATTATTTATTTGACTACTCTTTGGGACTTGGGACTCCCCCCCCCTACCCTCGTAGCCACATCAACTTGATCCTTTCCCCTTTTTTCTTTTAATTTTTTTTTTATATTCATACAAATTTTGCAACCATAAGTTAAAGAAATTTTAGTTAATAATATTTAATATGTTATAAATTGCTCCCATAGACTATGTTTTATTTAATTAATTGAACTTTGATTTAACTAATTTAGATTTAGATTTAATTAATTAATTAATTTTTATTTAGTCAATTTAAATTCAATTGAGATTCAACTTAATAAATTTAAATTCAATTAATTAACTAAATTTCAATTGAAAAATTAAAATCTTAATAAATAACTTCAAGTTAAATTGATTAATTTAATTTTTTCTTATTGAAATTAAGTCCAATTCAAGTTTTCTTAACCATTGAATCCAACTTGAATTGATTTACGTTTAATTAATTATGTGACCCTAATTCAATAAATTGAACCAATTTTTTTTTTATCAAATTAAGTCCAATGAATTATTTATATTCTAATTAAAATTCAGTTAATTAATTTCATTTTAGTAAAATGGAACTTCAAGTAAATTAATTCAATTCAATCTCGTTCAATTAAATTTAATCAAATAATTTATATTTTAGTTTATGTTCAACTTAGTTAATTGATTAAATTTATATGACGACTTGAACTTGAATTGATCAAAGTGGAGTTTAATTAATTAAGGTTAAAAATATAAATTAGTCTTTAACTATATCTTATAGCACAAATTTATAGTTTCAATCTCCTATTCTCTCTATGCTTATCAACTCAAAAGAAAAATTCATGATATCCAAAATTCTACATCCATTCATAAATAAATATAGAAGATAAAATCCAATTTCTACGGACACAAGAATAAAAAATATAATGAAAGAGTTTGAGAACAATCGCCGAATAAAGAACAATCTCCTTTTAAAGGTATTGAACGAATTTGAGAAAAAATTTAATCGCTAGAAAATCTAACCTTTATTTAGAGAATGTAATTAAGCTTGAAAAGAAACGGAAAAAATCGAAAAACTTAGAAAATAGAGGAAGACTTTTAACATATAGAGATCCAAGGAGAGAGAAGAGAATATGTAAAAGTCAGGTTGCCGGTAAATTTCTTTAAAATTATTAATATGTTGAATAGATTTTCCGTTATCTAATCTAATGGTCATTATTAAAAATGAATGATATGTAAACATTCAGATTTATCTATGAACATAATAAATTATCGAAGGATTTTAAACTGAGATTAATTTTGTTCATACCAATTAGAATTTCGAAGGGCAATAAATCACTCTCACAAAAAATTTGTAATTCCAACTTAAAATTTTTAGCCAAATTGAAAGAATAATGGACAGATAATATTTGTATCCCTGTTATCATATGCTAATTAAGCATTTTATGTGCTTCTGTATAGTAGGCGACAGTTTCAGCAATTACATAGAATTTGAATAACCCGCGCCTAATTTGTTAAAAAGCTTACGATCCCGAGATGAAAAAAAAAAATTCTTTTAACATAAATTCTGACATGTCGTGAATACCGATATTACTATTAGTCATAAAATTATATAAATTTATATACTAAATATGTTAAAATATTTTCAAAAGAAAATATGTATTTGTTTTTTCAAATTTTCTAATCAAAATGACACGTGTTTACCTTCTGTTGACAGACAAATATAACAGAGTTAAGTTCATAGTTTGCGTCCACAAAGCATACGACAGAAGAGTTCAGGACTGATTTGTACCAAGATAAAACACCAAGAGCTAAATCGGGAGCTAATTTTATCGTTTGTCTTTCATTTTAGTTTATACATAAAAGTGTGCAATGCCCTTACAGATGGTTACAATACAGGAGTGGTGGTCCAAGCGGCAAGCACACACTTTAGATAGAAAGAAGGTTCTCACCTGAAAATCCCAGACGGGAAATACAGAGAGAGAAATTTAATTGGGGAAAAAAAAAAGCATTTAAAAATTAGTTTTGAGAATATGGTGGGAAATTGAAATGGCTTTCTTGGATCCTGCGAGGGACCAGACCCATTGTTACAGTAACAACATAATATTTATACTAATTTGATAGCCAAAGATAAAGGAAAGGAAACAAGGAATGATGAAAAGTAGAAATAAAAGAAAGGAAAAAGAAATCCAAGAAAACAAAAAAGTATTATGGGAGAGCCAGACAAAGCAAAAATACATTACTGGTAGAAGATGAGAGAGATCAAAACAAAAGAAAAGCAAAGAAAATTGGAAATAAAGGATAGGGGAATTGCTGTGCAAGGATACGGAAAGAAATTAAAAGAGGAGGATATTACTCAATTAGCAGTATAGTTGAAGAAGAGAGAGCAGCACAGAGACTTGATATTTATTCATTCATATTCATACCCACCAAGAACAAGAAAACCCACTCGACCAGTAATCATCATGAAACACCCTCTGCACCCAGCACTCTCAAAAAGTGTCATCTCTCTCCATCAAAACCTCCCTTCCCTTAAATTTACCTCTCTTAACTTCCCATCTCTCTCAGTACCCAAAATCCCCACTTCCTCATAACCATGAAACCTCCGTTCCTTTTCTGTCTAACATTCTCCTTCTTCTACTTACTTCCCACATTTCTATTTCCTGTCTCTGCCACTGCTCTGCCTCTTCAGCTTCGCGCTCTTCTTTCTCTCAAGTCTTCCCTCCAAGACCCTTTGGGTAAATTCAATGAATGGGATCCTACCCAATCATCTTCTAAACCTGGTTTCAGAGGTCCTGTTTGGTGTTCGTGGTCTGGCATTAAATGCGACCCAAGAACTGCTCAAGTCATTACTCTTGATCTCTCTGGCCGCAGTCTCTCTGGTGTGATTTCGGATGAAATTCTGTTGTTAAAGAGCTTAATCCACTTGAATTTGAGTACTAATAATTTTGAAGGGCCTTTGCCACCAATCGTTTTTGAACTCACTGAGCTTAGGACTATAGATATCAGCCACAACAGCTTCAATTCAACTTTCCCAACTGGGATTTCCAAGCTTAAGCTCCTAAGAGTCTTCCATGCATACAGCAACAATTTCACTGGTTCACTGCCAACAGAGTTCGTGTCCCTTCCCTTCTTGGAGCGGCTCAACCTCACCGGAAGTTATTTTGAAGGGCGAATTCCGTTGGATTATGGAAAGTTTCCGAGGTTGAAGTTTCTAGGCTTGGCTGGAAATTTGTTAGAAGGGCCAATACCATCCCAACTAGGATTCTTGAGCCAGCTTGAGCGGATGGAGATCGGATACAATAGGCTTACTGGAAGAATACCAGAACAGTTCTCATTGTTGTCTAATCTCCGGTATCTTGATATCTCGAGTTGTTCGCTCTCCGGTAATCTCACTCAGGAACTTGGAAAGCTAAAGAAACTTGAAATGCTGTTACTTTTTCAGAACAATTTTACTGGCGAAATTCCGGTGAGTATTACAAAATTGAAAGCTCTGAAGGTTCTTGATTTGTCTGATAATCATCTGACGGGGACGATTCCAGTGGAATTATCTTCTTTGAAAAAGTTAACTAGGCTGAGCTTGATGAAAAATCAATTCACGGGTGAAATACCCGAAGGAATTGGTGAGCTACCAAATCTTGACATTTTATGCCTCTGGAACAACCAGATAACCGGAATTCTGCCACAAAAGCTCGGCTCCAACGGCAAGTTACAGTGGCTGGATGTGTCCAATAACTCTCTAACTGGTCCACTCCCACCAAATCTCTGTGAAGGAAACAAGCTATTCAAGCTCATCCTCTTCTCCAACAAGTTCATTGGAAGTCTACCGGAATCTCTAGCAAACTGTACCTCTTTGGTCAGGTTTAGAATTCAAGACAATCAAGTCAACGGTTCAATCCCATCTGGCTTTGGGCTTCTTCGGAATCTAACTTTCATGGACCTGAGCAAGAACATCATCACAGGGGAAATCCCTAAGGATCTTGGCAATGCACCGCAGCTGCAATACTTGAACATCTCGGAGAACTCGTTCCACAGCAAATTGCCTACTGACATATGGAGTGCACCGAATTTACAGGTATTGTCTGCCAGGTCAAGCTATATTACCGGCCAAATTCCCGATTTTAACGGGTGCAGCAACGTGTATAAGATCGAGTTGGACCATAATTCGTTAAATGGTAGCATTCCTTGGGATATCGGCCACTGCGAGAAGCTTCTCTATTTGAATTTGAGCCGCAATTTCCTCACGGGCATAATCCCATGGGAGATATCTACGCTTCCAACGATAACCGATGTTGATCTTTCTCATAACTCTCTCACGGGCTCAATCCCCTCCAATTTCGAGAACTGCACAACTCTAGAGAACTTCAATGTGTCCTTTAATCAGTTGACTGGACCGATTCCAAGCTCCGGTTCGGTATTTCCAAACCTGCATCCATCGTCATTTTCCGGCAACGAGGGCCTCTGCGGCCGTATTTTGGCCAAGCCATGTGCTGCGGACACATTTTCATCCGGCGACCTAGAGGTCCGGCAGCATCAGCAGCCGAAGAAGACCGCCGGGGCGATTGTGTGGATCATGGCGGCTGCTTTTGGTATCGGCCTATTCGTTCTTGTGGCCGGAACCAGATGCTTCCACGCCAATTACAACCGTAAGTTCAACGATGAACGGGAGATCGGACCATGGAAATTAACCGCCTTCCAACGCTTGAATTTCACGGCTGACGATGTGCTTGAGTGTCTAAACATGACTGATAAGATCATAGGAATGGGTTCGACGGGGACAGTGTACAAAGCAGAGATGCCAGGTGGCGAGATCATAGCGGTGAAGAAGCTATGGGGAAGAAAGCATAAGGAGAATATCCGACGGAGGAGAGGGGTTCTAGCTGAGGTGGATGTGTTGGGGAATGTGAGGCACCGAAATATAGTGAGATTGTTAGGGTGCTGCAGCAACATGGAGTGCACAATGCTGCTGTACGAGTACATGCCAAATGGAAACTTAGAAGATCTATTGCATGGAAAGAAGAAAGGGGAGAATCTAGTGGCTGACTGGTTCACAAGATACAAGATTGCTCTGGGTGTTGCTCAGGGGATCTGCTACCTTCACCATGACTGTGATCCCGTCATCGTACATCGTGATATCAAGCCTAGTAATATTCTATTAGACGCTGAAATGGAGGCTAGAGTCGCTGATTTTGGGGTCGCCAAATTGATTCAAAGCGACGAGACCATGTCGGTCATTGCCGGTTCTTATGGTTACATTGCACCAGGTAACTTCTTTTTTCTCCATTTTCGTTTCTTAATCAGATTTTTTTTTTTTTTTTAAAGCAGAGCATTTGAATTAGATTAATTAAGGTTAAGAAACACTACTATGAAAATGCTACTAATTAATGATTAATTTTAAAGCGTTCTCCCGGAGTACTTTGTTGTACTCGAAATGCTCGATATATTTGAATTCAACACTTCTAATCGAGGATGAATATATTTTTACAATCCCATCTCACTTTCCGAATAACTAATTAGAGTTATTGATAATTAAAATTATTGATATTTTGAATTTTGATAATTTGACGTCAAATTATTGGCCCATTTGGAAAATTTGTGGTGCGTATGGTGCAATATGTTTTGATGTTGGATACCCTTTTGGGTTCTGTTGGTTTTAGTTCGTTTTGTTGGGTGATGAAATCAAACACCAATAGCTATGCAGTGCTACTAAAATCCAAAACACTCTTTTGATGAGGTGATTTTGCCTTGATTATATTAATGAATACAAGCCAACAATTTATTTCCTTTTTATCTTTCTTAAAGCAAATGTATTTTTAATTTTCCGTTCCAAATAGTGGGCTATTGCAGCCTCAAGGCACGTCATATCTTCTTTCTTGGCGCCACAAAATCGTTCACTGTTTCTATGCATGGCGCACTGCTGCGCGTGAACTGTGTCTTTTTCTTTTTCTCTCGTCCATTTTTGTTAAATATATACGAAATACAAACGGTCCCCACAATAGAAAAACTTTATATCCTTTAATCAATTGCTTTGCAGCTTTGGCTTTGATGAGGATGAGGAGAAGGAGGATATACGCAGTTTGTTTTGCACTCTATTGGATCATTAAATTGGTTGTGTTTTTCTTTGTTTTTATTTGCAGAATATGCCTACACTTTACAGGTGGATGAAAAGAGCGACATTTACAGTTTTGGGGTGGTGTTAATGGAGATTATTAGCGGTAAAAGATCAGTTGATGCTGAGTTTGGGGATGGTAATAGCATTGTGGACTGGGTAAGGTCTAAAATCAAGACTAAAGATGGTATAAACGACATTTTGGACAAGAATGCAGGGGCTTCTATTGCATCTGTGAGAGAAGAAATGATGCAAATGCTCAGAATTGCATTGCTTTGCACTAGCCGGAATCCGGCGGACCGGCCTTCGATGAGGGATGTCGTGCTGATGCTTGAAGAAGCTAAACCAAAGAGGAAATTGCCCGGGAATGTAGTCATGGGTGATAACTTAGTTACTACTGATGATGATGCTATTGCACAAAAGCCTACTGTGGAATGTTAATATGATTAATTTTACTTTTACTGGCTTCATATATCATCTTTTTTTTTTTTTCCTTTTTTCTAATCTTGATGTTATTTTTCAAATGTTGGGGGAATTGGTATAGCAGAAGTGATTTTTCTTTCTTTATTTCCAATGAAATTTTAAGTGTTATTGTTTCTAATTTCTTTTGTGTTGCAGTACTTTATTACGGGCACGTATCAATTAATATAATTGGAGTATATTAATGATTGTTACAATCGAATATAAAATGGTGGTTGAGCCTAAAGTTAGGAGATTAATTTGGGGTGAATTTCACCTACGGTTCTCTAATTATATAATTTGTAACAATTCGGTACTTGAAAAATTGTTTGTAACATAAAGGTACCTCAATTATCTAACTCGTAACAACTCGGTACCTAAAAGATTATTTGTAATACAAAGTATCTCAATTTTTATTTTGTAACACAAAAGTATCTCAACTTTTATTTTATAACTAAATAGTATTTCCATATTTGAATGTTAGTTTCCCTAATATAAGTGTGATATAAAATATCCACATCAAATAAATTTTAATAAAAATAAAATTAGATGTAATATTCACATAAGATAAATTTCAATTTTACTTATTGTGTATTACAACTAATTTTGTTTTTATTAAAATTTATCTACACATTTCATGTTATATTTCTGTTAAAAAGACTAAAAAGTGTTTGAAAGTGCTGTTAAGTGCTCCAAAAACAAGTTTTAAATTTTTTTATTTAATTGACAAATTTTTTTAATTTTTATGAATTATTTTTTTCAAATATACTTCTGGAAAAAATATCTATTTATTTGTATTTACCAAAAATATTTTTCAAAACTCAAAAAAATTAATAATACAAAATATTTTTTTCCAAAAAATATTTTTTTTCCAAACACAATACTAAATGAACCCTAATAATTGAAGATATAAGTACTATTTAGTTACAAAATAAAAGTTGAGTTACTTTTGTGTTACAAATAATTTTTAAAGTACTGAATTGTTACAATTTACATAATTAGGGTACCTTTGTATTACAAATAATCTTTCAGGTATCGAGTTGTTACGAGTTAGATAATTGAAGTAACTTTCTGATATCAACTCAATGTTTAACCCGCAAGTGCACGAGCCAATTGTAGAGTGGCAAGTGTCCTCCCAGAGTCGATCTTACAAGGAATCACTAGCTTAGACTCTTAATTACTTTAATTACCAATGAACACGAAATGCAACCTAAACACTCTAATCCGTTTGAATTGATTTTGAGTAAAAACTAAATTAATTAAACAATGAATTAAATTGAAAAGTAATTAA